>OY735212.1:63534822-63599822 GCA_963457665.1 Thysanoteuthis rhombus
GACAACAGTTTATCCAGACTTTACTCGGAACTGTCATCCGAAATTGTCAGCATAAGTTTCTTCAGTTTTCAAGTTGGTTTGGCTTGCTGACTATGTATGTATGATGCATACAAACCGCACCAACGGAGAAAGGCAGCTGAAAATTCAAATATCTACGCCTTATTATGTTCAAGAATTTCGAAAAATGTTCCTCTGAATAAATTTTTTTGAGAGAGTGTAGCTAATTTTTCTAATAAATAGCTTTTTAACTGGGAGTTTTATTTGAAATGCAAATTTGTGCTAAACTGGTCTCTTAGTTTATGCCAAGGAGCATTTGTTTTGTTTTTTTTTCATTTTTTAGTGATTGATCACTGCCGAAAAAAACGTGGGAGCATTAACTTATCTATTGATCAACCCATTATTAATGTTCTTTTGAATTGATCACCCCCATTGCATGCTGTTCAAAAAACGTTGGTCTGGTTACGGTTTCTACTAAGTGACTAATCGGACCTGTTATAACTGAAAATGCAAAAACCCATATTCTATATTCTTTTAGTGATGAGGCTGTAGACTTTTGAACATGACAGGTATTTTTATTTTTATGCTGGGACTCTTCACTTTATATTGAAACTCTGAATATATGCGACGAATATACAGAATATTTTTGGAAGGATTATTTTTTCTTTAGCAAACAATTTATGGTTTCATGTTTTGATTTTTTCAATACTCTGCTCTCATACCTTATTGGTAGTTTTGAAAAAAAATGAGGTAGCTCTCTCAAGTTTTGTCATTCAGAATATATATACATATATATATATATATATATATACATATATATATATATATACATACATATATATATATACATACATATATATATATATATATATATATATATATACATACATATATATATATACATACATATATATATATATACATACATATATATATATATATGTATATATACATACATATATATATATATATATATGTTTGTATGTGTGTGTGTGTATGTGTTTATGTGTGTTTGTATGTGTGTGTGTGTGACATGAGCTATGTATCAAAATCATGGTTGAAGAGGGAATGGTGTTTGATCAACAATCCTGGGGAGCCATGTCGATATAACTGTTTTGTTTTTAAATCCTGGAAACAGTAATATGATAAACAACTGATGATACCAACGAGAAAAATTCATACGTTGTTGCATAATAGGCATACTGAATATGAAAAAACTCTGACGGAAATTACGTAGATTATATTAACAGATAATGGGAACCAAGGGACTCAAATGAGATGAATTTCTGGAAAAATATTTTTTCATGTATCTAGTGCTTAAAGCTGTCAAGCTTTCAACATATATATATATATATATATATATATAATATATATATATATATATGTATATATATATATCTAATATATATATATAATATATATATATATATGTGTAAATATATATATATATATAATATATATATATGTATATGTATATATATATATATATATATATATATATATATATATATAATATATATATATATGTATATATATATATATATCTAATATATATATATATATCTAATAATATATATATATATATATATATCTAATAATATATATATATATATATATATATATATATAGTTAGATATACCGGACAAGAAACATTTCGTTCATTTCTTATTGAAGTTTTTCTTTTTCAAGAAAACGTATGTTTGGATTCATAGCATGCAATAGTTTTCCAAAAGTGTTATCATACTTGCTGCTTTCAGCTAAACAATTTATATAAATGGCACTTTTCTGACTGTACAGACAATGGAACATCCTCTCCAGGGCGCACGCCTGGGTGAAGCGTAAGGAGATCCTTGGATGCTCAGTTATCAGAATTACTCTCAGCCACGCTTGTGTAGTCCAGAGGAAAACAGAGATCAATACATCTGGTATCAGTTTGACTGCAGGAGCTGTCGGAAGGGTGTCAAATCGGGCGTCAAGACGCCTTAAGGAGACTCCATGGTTCGGAATTAAAATTGTCCTTAATTCTTTCTCAAGGCTAGAGAAACCAATCTGTCCTACTATTCTATCTCTCTCTCTCACTCCCCATCTCTCTCTCTCTCAATACACACACACACACACACACACACACACATATATATATATAGTTAAAAGTACAAATTAAAACTGAATTATCATTTCTTGATATTTAAAATTAAACTGAGCAGTTTGAACTTTCAAAAATTCTCCAGGATAATTCACAATATCTGATAAAGTTTGTTCAACATTGAATCGATAATTGCAGCACTCAGTTGGTAAAACTGTTTCGTAAATCCAGACTCTAATGTCACAAATTAGTAATGTTCAAAACTTCATGTCTGTTAAAGGTTAATAGTGCATAACATAAAACTTACATAGGGTATTGAACTACCACTAAAACCTTTTTAGGGGAGAATTAGAAAACATACCCTCATTAAAGAGTGAATGCTGAAATTTTCAGCCCTTTGGCTCAATTGATGCTGCCTGTACACGTGATAAATACATACATAGTCAGCCTAGACTAGCCAATTTAGATGTTATTGTTCCATTTTTGTTTTTTTTTAAAATTATGTGGGTCCATTGCTGACAACTAGTCAAATCTAAATCAGCAACCCGGAGTAAGCTGTGCCAACTTGAAAACTGAAGAAACCTCTTTTGCCAGTCTTGGTGACAGGTTTGGTTGATTGTTTCTAATAATTTTGCAGAAACTGAAATAATGTTACTGTTTTCGATCAACATCCTAGAAGTCCTTTGTTTTCGGTCATTGAGCTTTTAAGTCGAAGTCTTTTCTATGCTTAATTGTATTTCGGTAGTTTGATATCGATGGATGAATTTCACAAGGCCATAACTTTATAAAACTATTTATTTCGTTCACACTGTTCGCCAGTGACTGAGCTACTAAACTTTTGATGGAAAAGGAAATACGTGTTATAAAGTTATAATTCAGTGAAAATGTGTTTATAAATGTGAAGCTACCAAAACTATTTTTCTTTTATAAAGCGAAGGCTATTGGTTTATGATAGTGACCTTTTCCCGTAATATTATAGCCTAGTATTTTTCTGAGAGATCTAATTCCATTTAGTTTACATTTTTAATCACTAAAACATATCTGTAAACAATAGCAATTGAAGTTCAAACATTGGAATCAAGTAAGTGTCACATGATTTTCTTTCACACAATAAATTGATGAGAAATGAAAGCTTTTAACTAGGTTTAACCTTTAAAACAACCATTGTAGCCGTGGGCTAAACTATTTGGACTAATTAGGTCCTTGGGTTCAACTTGCTAGTGGAGATAATTCAACTGAGTACATTCCAAATAATCAATGGAATGTCTAAGTATGGTACACCATTCTTCAATCTCTCTCCTTGAACTGGAAATCTTTTGAGAAACTACTGAGCAATTAGATTTTTCCTTATAGAGTAACAAGTTTCCTGGTCGGATTGAAAGTGGCAATAGTGTACAGAATTCTAGAAATAATTCAGAAAAGTAAAGAAATTAAGGAAATAGGATGAGCTTACAAGGATATGTTTTGAATCTTCTTGTTGAGATTTTTTAAGAAGATTTGATCCGTGAATTGTGTTGAATTGTAGATGTCTGCATTTATATACATTGGATATGTTTTTATGATTTTGCATTCGTTTTGAAGTTGATGTGTAAATATCGTTTTATAGTTGGAAGATGCCCTAATAGGTATATTGAAATGTTAAAGGAATAAATAAATTGAGCGATAAAAATAGAACTTGCAAAACTATACTTAGAAGGACGCGGCACAAATGGGAAAATTCAGCGAACTCCCCGGGTCAAAATGTAAGATCTGGACCTAAATAAGTATCCATACTGAAGGTTATAAAATATGGAGGAGAATAAATCATGTGAATTCGTAATATAACGTAGACGAAAAAAGAGCTACATGATGAGTCACCGTCATTAGAGTATCAATAATTCTGATTGTGAAATAGCTGAGGATTTTTTTTTAAAGAAAACGTATCCCATTCTCTCTACTCGAACAGGTTGATTAAAAAGAAGTATTTCAATCATCAAAATATTTTCTTTCAATAACGTGCTTGTCTTGGGATTCAGCAGCCACTCGTTGTTCTGGATGCAGGAAAATGTCACGTTTCCTCTGAGTGTGGCGTAATTTTTCTTTTCCTCAAAATCTGCTTAATTACTTATTACAATATTGTTAGGTGGGCGTGTATGATAAGTGCCGAAAGAACCATTTTTTAAAAGTTGACTTTTTGCTCTTCCAGAGCTACAATGTCAATTTCTCTTACATTGGAGTTTGGACACACTGTACCATGATTCACAGAGTGTTCAGGCGAAAAAATGAAAAGAAAACTGCGCGCTGTAGCTCTAAAAATAACGAAAATATCAGCTTTTTAAAATCTGGTTCGCTGGGCGATTATCATGTGCAGCCATATTCACATGCTGTAATATCTTGAATGCTAAATGCAGTAGAAAATGATAAAACAATTCTTCGACCCAACTGAAAAATGCTTTTTTTCCATCAAAATGTTCATTAGTTCAACGATTGTTATTTTCCAACCCGTCAGGAGGATTAATTTTTTTTCTCCATCAAGAATACGCGATAAATGATGAGAGAAAATATCATCAGGATCAGAAAAATCAAATCCAATTCCAACCTTTTCAATCTGATGTTCTGATTTCATAATATGGTCACTTTGTGTAGTTGGCAGTAAGATATCGATTTGAAATATCGATTATGATCGATGTTCGATATTGTGAGGCAAATGCTGACCTTTCCATCCCAGGGTCGATGGGAACACTATTTGACTGATTAAAAATCTCATGAACAGAAGAGAACTGAATCCGACGCTTGAGGGGTGGGAGCATGGGTGTAGTTGAAGAGGGGGAGGCATTCTACATTTCTAGTATAGTTATACAGTAACGAATCCAACCACTCCCCGGGACACTAAATCTAAATCCACGCTCCTGGATTGGAGAGAAGTAACGAAGGCTACAGATGTTTGAAACTAAGGATAACATAGGTCTGAGTACGGGTGTATAGCAGTACTTCGATTGTATGGATGTACATATGTGTATATGTAGAAGACGGAAAATGGATGAAATGCTCAATGAAATTCCGGATATATTTCAACCATACAAATCTCCTACCAAAGCTGTCACTATAAAACCTTTGATGGACGGTTTTAATTTAAATGAGACTTGATATTTAATATCTTATCATTGTTAATTTTTTTACTAGGTCACTCTATACATAGCCCAATCAGGGCCACCCTAGGTATAGGGTTACGTAATTTCAGGTTCAAGAGATATTTATTGACCCTAGATTTGAAAAGATCGATATCATATCCAGCAGAAAAGCACTTCCGGGAAAGTTTGTACCACAAGACAGCCGTTCGAGTGAAGAAGCTGCTTAAATGGATATTGCAACGGGTACGTAGAATGGTCAGAAAATCTGGATAGCTAATCGTGTTCTGGCCGGACAAATTTTTCGCTGGTGGAGTTTAGTGATGGAGCTCCTCTGAACACTTTCCGTGAAAATAACGACGGAGAAGTGCCTGGCTTGTTATATCACGTTGATGGGAGAGTGGTTGGAGAGATGAATGCTCATCACCAATTATTCTGTGCTCTCGATTATGCACCCTAGACTAGATAACACCTGCTGGGTGGAGCTTGGGTAGATGAGCGCGCAGTATACTATTTTGGATCGTATCAGACTCTCGCAGATATATAAGATGGCTGATTGGGTCAGATATTTTCCGGAGCAGTATTTTGAACCTCACCATTTTCGCTGCGTCCAAGGCAACAGATGAAACTTCAAGTGGTTCGAACTTAAGGCCAAGAAGTTTGGGGCCTCTCTGTGAGTGATTCCATCTATGTAGATTAGTGGAAATTAAGGTATGTTACGATGATATTATTGTTATGCTAAGAACATGATTTGTTGGATCTTTGGTTTCTGTCTTCGTAAGTGCAGATAGGGTTTCAATTCCTAATCGTGCTTGTTACACGTACAGAATCAAAGCAATTTAAAATTTGAAAGTCGTTCGCGTTTTGTTTTTTCAAATTATAATGAGTCATTCCCAATTATCCCTACTCGTATATATCCTGCTGTTGCAAGTAAACAGTGATCAATGAAATTTCCAGAATGTCTCTTATAACACAATTTCCCGCGACGCAATTAACGACATTCAATTAGACATACAATGTCAGCACAAGAGACTCAGGAGAAACCGTCACGTGGCTATTGTCTTTGCCAGGGTGCAATGTTGAGGGTGATCAATTAAGAAATTAGAAAAGAAAGGTGATCAATGAATTAGTGACTTCTCTCGCATTTCGGGGCAGTGAGCACAAAAATAATTGGATCCTACTGGGCACAAACGAAGAGATCAATTCTGCATAAATTTACATTGCAACCTCTAAAAAACATTTCAGAGGTGGAATTGAAAGAAAAAATGAACCGTCTTTCTATACATAATAATGAGTAAATATTAAAATTTCCAGACCCCTAGCTCTGCTGGAGATGAAGAAACCTATGTTGACAGTTTTCGTGACAGTTTTCGTTGACAGTTTCTAATTCGACACCAGGGAGGTACAGCGAATTTAGAGGGACATTTTGAGACACAGGATGCATTATTACAACTTTGAATGTTATGAACAATAAATGGCTTTTTGCCTTTTTGAAATACAAACTTTTCTCTTCCACTTTGAGAGAGAAAGAAAGAAACTATATTTAATAGCCTTTGGTAACAAATAGTAATTTAAATGAACCAAGGGTAAGGCTACAGGACTCGGAGATCCTGTTGACAAAACATTTCCTCGCCAATTATTCAGGGGGTCACTGAGGTCATTCGCCTGCAAGAATACTGTCACCCAACCACGACTTCTTATATTTCAATAAACTGCCAACATCCGAACTGGTATTGTCAAGCGACGATACGTCTGACCTCTTGGTTAAGGGTTTCTGCTTTTGTTTGAAATAAAAATAAGAAATGCAAAGTAATTATTAGTACAGTCTTTTATCCATTTAAATGCGTAGAAATCGGCATACAGGCATTGTTCTCATACCCAGAGAGATATTCATACTATCTTAAAAACAATATATATATATATATATATATATATATATATATATATATATATATATATATATATATTGTGCAGATCAGGGATGCAATTAACATAGTATAATATGATATAATGTAATGCAATATCCAATGCATGATGGGTTTATTTCGTGGAGTGCTCGATGTATTCAACTGAAAGTGTTAAGTTTCTTTAGAGTAGAGTTGGAGATATAGTAGAATAGAGATTTTCTACACAAACACGTTTATGATTCTCCCCTGTCTGGGCTTTTTCAAGCGATTCATTCGCTTGAAAAGACCCAGACAAGGCAGAAACGTAAACGTGTTCGTGTAGAAAATCCCCATTCTACTATATACATTCGTAGGAGACAACAGTACACTGGATAGTTTCTCCCTCTCACACTTTTAGAAATAGATTAAACCGGATAACGTGTGTGACGCAATAGCTAAAGAGGGAGTGTAGCTGTGGCAGTGTATCTGTATCTGTAGCAGTCTAGTTGTGGCAGCCATGGGACGCAGACGGAATTCAACCCCGTTTGACCATAGAATGATTGTTAGGGACCAGAAAGGTGGTGTAAACAATTTCTGCAGTGGCAGTCTTTTCTCGAGCAACGATAGCAAGTGTACATCAGAAATTGGTGAAATTCGAGCAAACATGTGCACATCATTCTAGCAATAAAAAATGTGCGATTTTAGTGATGTAAAAAGCAACTGTCGTCTTTCAAGTAGCAAAGTTGAGGGCCAAAGATCAAAATAACTTATTGCACGCATCAAGAAAGTGTGCCTCAAGTCATCAAGAAAATAAAGTTGAAGCGTTTGGTTCCTTGAGAGACACCCACCAATGGAGTATGGAGGCCGATAACAGTTTCTGTTGCATGCATCAGCTTAGTGATCCTTTTAAGTCTTAAGTCAGGCCAAGACCAGGACTTTATTCCAACAAAATTCATGACCACCCTTTAACAGAATCAAAATCCACCAAAGGGATACCGCCACTCTAATCACAGAGCTTAATGTACTCTGCACGTAAGGCAGATATGCTAACCATTACATTATCCGAGAAGACAATCATCAATCACGTTTATCAAAAGAGAAAGCCCTCATTTGAGGGTCCCCTTCTATTTTTGTGTGGTTTTTGAATATCACATCGAATTATCTAATCTTATTTTTGCAAGCCTACGAATATACAACCGGAGCCAGCTTTTTATTTTGAATGTGTAAGCGCGTTTGTGTGTTTTTGTGATTGTCTATGTGCTTGTGTGTTTGTGTGTTCCAGCGCTCCTGGCCATATCGTTTTGTCCATAGACTTTAAAATTGGTACCAGTACTCCACTAGACACCATGAGAAAAACTTCTTTTTTTTTGGTCTTTTGAGGGTCATATGTTGATGGGTTTATTTATAACAACTCGATGTTTTTTTCTTACTTTACTTTAGATGTTTTCCAGTGGAAAACACCAGTGATGTCATAAATAGAATTTATTATGACCATATTTATTCTTGGGATGTTTTTAGATGCCTTCACATTTCGACGCTAGGGTTACTCAATTATTGACTGTGAAGGCGAATTCATTTAAAATGCATAGCCCTCATTTGTTATTTCTGATGAATATCATCACAATTTTGTTAATTTCTAACGCAGGAATTCTTAAACCAAAGTATGTGTACCCATAGGGTTGGCAAAATAAGTACAGGTCTACTCGGGTTTTCTAAAAATACTTGAATTTTGAAGTAATTACAACCAATTGAACGTTTATTTGTCCTGTCAACCTTATTACGGACAGCAACTGCGCGTAAATCAAAAGATATATTCCCCCCCCCCCAATCAAACATCTCAGCTTTACACGTATATCGTAGCTCATTCATCTTTCTTTAATGCCCTGGATGTCCATGTTTTTTTTTAACTACGAGGTAAGTCAACAGTTCAAAGAAATTTCTATTTCAAGACAGGATTATGATAGGTTGACGGCGTTTGTAAGGAATTAAGTGACCCGAAGAGAGAGTGGTTAATGAGTGATAGACAACGTTTCTAACAAAGAAAGAAAGCTAGTATCTTAATGAAGGGATGTATCAAGGGAGACAGAATTTTTTTTTTTTCATCAGACTACATTATACTATATCTCTTCTTTAAAAATTAATGCTCCAGATAAAAAAAAAGAAATAGAAAGAAAGAAGGATGAGAATGAAGAAAATAAAGCAGACTAAACAGTGATTATTAGTAAATTATACTCTCCAAATATTCATATATATATATCATAACTTTTTACTTTGTCAATGAATTACATTGCATTCTGGGCGATATTCTTTTTAGATAATACTGACATGCTTTATGGAAAAATATTAGAAATCACCAATGATTAAAACTGACAAAAACTTATTGATGTTTCATCCATAAAAAAAAGCAAATAATTAATGCAATTGATGATTTTAAAAAATGAGCATGAGTACATTAGATTCTTCCCCCACTGAACTGAGTTCACATTAGATTTAGTTATTTAACTGAATTAAAATTTTTATTGTCTCTTCTTATCTACGAAGCATTATTTTTGCCAATGTTTTGTCACAATAATGAAGAAGGGACCAAGAGAAAGATTGACTGAATGAACGGACATTTAACTCTCTGTATAAAAACCTACTCGGGCATCGAAAGAAGACATTTATTTGTAGAGGTGAAATGATGAGCTGAGATCGTCAGAGCTTGCGCAGCACAATCTTTATTTTTGAAGTGTTACTGATGGTATTCGATTAGTTTGGTCAAAATGGGCTGCAGTTTTTTTAAGTTCTAATGTAAACTAAAGAGGAAACTTGGAATTAAACTTGTTTGTTCCTTTATTGACCACAACTGAAATTCTAAGAACCAAATTGAATGGCTGTCAAAAATTGACGTCCACAGAGAAAGAGTGATTTCAAGAGATAAAGTAACTAATAATATAAACTAGAACTTCATTGCAATAGACGGTATCGATTTTGTACCTGTTCTGGTTATCAAATTCAATAAAATGTCATCCATATTGATTAAGAGTTGTGGAACTAGTAACTTGTCCACTTCTATGGGTCAAGTGTTTTATTTCTTTCTGTCTTTTTAGTAGATATTTGTTAAGTTTAATTTTGTCGGGCACATGGAATAAGCAGACTAAAAAAATACTACGAGGTTAGATATAACCTCTACTTTCACAACTAGGAGACGAATAAAAGCTTCCATTCGGAAAGATTTCATTTTGAGTGAAAAGAAACTACCATTAGAGATATATCACTGTCTGAAATATCGTAAAGGATACACATGCACTGAGTATAAAGGCGGGAACACATTGCTATCACGTCACTTGAGCTCACTTCCTAGAAGTTAGCAGCGTGAAGGCCAATTTAATGCTTATTTGAATTGCTTGGAGAGACAGTGCTGCGATGGCTGCAAGCCACATGATATCATGAGTCTTTGCTGATCTGCTCTTGTGATTTCACATCTCACATTTTTCTGCTTTTGTACATATCTGCATGGTGTGAGGTAGCGTGAGGTTTTTATTTAATACATGTAATATTTGATGACCACAGGTAAAATCACGTGAGGTGACGTAACGTGACAAATGTGCTAATCCCTCAGCTGATCTTCATGGTTCTGAGGCCCTGTGAGTTTGCCTGAGTCTACGTGATGTGATTACAATGTATTTCCGCCTCAAGAGTGTGTGTTGTGCAAAAGTCTTACGCTCTAAAGACTTTCCTATTGGGACCATATTCCAATGAGATATAAAGAATGTATTATGGCCGTACATATTGTGTGTTTTAAGCAAATAATCATGTATCCCTGTGTTGATTTTGGCCTGCTACTTATTCTGTAGCACAATCTGTTACCTCGCAGGAAACCTTATAAAAATATTTAATTGATTTATTCCGGTTTTTTTTATAGTTTGTGGATCTGTTGTCACTGAATTTCTCCATTGAATGTATTATTCTCAACTTCTGGTCTGCATTGTTTCTGATCTTCCAGATATCAATTTACTTGAATGCCTTTATTCTGTTGATAATAGATTTCGTGTTTTTTTATGTAATTTATTGAACTTTTCAATTCGATATTTCATTGGTTTTTGGTTTCAATTTGAAAAGTGAATTTTTCCAGAGGGTCTTATTGTTGCTAAAATATCCCAATTAAAAACTGTCAACTGAAACTGTCAACAAAATCGTCAATATAGGTTTTTTCAGTTTTCAAGCTGATCTAGCTGGCTGGCTATGTATCACTCATACAGGCGTATGGAGCTAGAAGACTGAAAATTAATTTATTTATTCCTTATTATGTTTAGAAAACATTGTTTTTTGGGGGGATCAACCTCCACCCCCAATAGGTTCTTAGTTGGGGTGGTCAGTTTGCAATGTAATTTCATGCTAAATTGATTCCTTTGTTTATATCCGGCAGTATTCATGCTAACATTGATGAATTGGACTTTGTTTGTGATCACTGACCAACAAAAGTCAAGAGAAGTAACTTATTCATTGATCAACTCCTTTTAATTTTTTTAATTGATCACCCCTTCCCAGCACAGTGCTTGATGATGTTGATCATGTGACGGTTTCTATTGTAACTAATCAGACCTAATATTACTTAAAATGGTGAGACAGCGTGCACGCATATAGGGGAGGTTGATTTTCATGTAGTAAACGTATTGCTGTTCGGCTATCAGCTGACGGCTTTTCAACTTGAATCGAACCAGTTTATTTCTAAAGAAGTTTGTTATTTGGGTGCGGCTTTGAATTAGCTGAACGAGATACCCAGCTTTCTTACATGCTTTGAATGAGCAACGTGTGTTGCAATTCTATTAGATAAGTCCCATTGATTGGTCGTCTATCTTTGATGTCTGAAAGTGGAAATCAATTCGTTTGTTTTTTCTGTATGAGTTTATCACAACACAAGCTCGAGTCACTTTTCGCGGCATTTCACATGTCTATTCGAAATTGTTCCTCTTGTGATAATTCAAGTTCTCAACGAACTTTCCTATATTGAACTTAACACTAGTTGAAAACTTTCACTCTGTCATTTCTTCGACGCCTCACAGTATTATCTTCGAAGCACGCAAGGAATCTGACACAAAGATATAAAGTGACTGGTCCTTTCAGTTCTCTTCTTCCTTTAAAGAATATATCTACTTTTTTTTTCTTGTCAAAGATGCGGTGTGGGATTGAGAGGATCCTGAAAGGGCGTGAACGAGTCGTGAATAGACTCCGATTGTTGTGCAAAAAAACAAACAAAAACAAAAACAAATGAGAAGCGACATTTTTTAATTCAAGGTTTCAGAAGCCAGGATACAGAGGAAACTACCTTGTTCAGACCAGAGGCAAAACTTCTTTGCTCTCGACTAACTATATGATTAGCTAACTTTTTATGTTATGTATTCAATTAATTATAATTATTAATTGCAAAATATTGATCTTAATGTACAAATCTTCCTTTGATGATGTTGCTTCAATCTTGGAACAAAGGGAAAGAATTTAACCGGGATAAATAGGCAAAGAAACTCAGAGAATTCGATCAAATGTAGGAAGGCTAATGTAATCAGTAGATCATTCTTATTTACAGGGAGGGTCTGTCAGGGGAAAAGAAAACTTTTAAAAGAAACGATAATTAGATGAAAGGGATGAAAAAGTCAAATTGTGAGTTAAAATCAATTTTTTGTTTAAACTAAATGAAACATAATTTCGGGAGATAATAGGCTCGGCATTTTAATTAAAATGTATTTGAGATCTGAACATGCAAATACATTTTAGTAAGATTTTACTCTTGATCTTCAAAGAAATCATCACAAAATCAAAAATCTCAAAGAATTCCAATGACCAAGACCATAATACGCTGTTACATAAACACATTTGAACTAATACACACATATTAACTTTTAGTTTTAGGCTTATTCAAACTGAGAACTGTACATGGGAGATAACCATGATTAGCATCACGTGGAGAAAATACAAGATAGCACAGTATATAAAAAAGCAAAAAACAAAGAGGAGTCAGAGATACCTAAAATGGCAATGGGCTGGTCGTGTTGCAAGAGGACATCATGACTCACAACGTGAATCTCAAGAGATCATGCGAGACTGTGACCGGCAGAAAATAAGATGGTGTGACAAACAAGTTCAGAAAGAACTGTTCCCGCAACGCCCACGACAGAAAGGTCTGGCAAATCTTTGAGAAGGTCTATCCCCAGCTGCAGACGTTAAAAGACTGACGATGAAAATTCGTAAGTCTTTTCAGAGTTCTAGGTTGGTTGGTAGATCATTTTTCTTCAGCTTTTATCTCTGTCGTGAAAAATGAGACTGCTTATTCCTTTTACGTATAAGAAATCGTACTGACTGAACCAATGGAGCTAGAGGGTCGAATTCATCAGCATTTTCTCTTTATCATATCGAGTAGAAACGTCTCTTTCGTATTTTTTTACCCCCCCCCCCAAATATATTTCAAGTGAGGGTTGAATATACAATGTAAGCTTATATCAAATTGGTCCCTAGTTTGTGTCCGGCTGCCTGTTCATACTTGTTTTTTTGAAAATTTGGTTCTGGTTAGGAGCTTAATTCTAGCAAACTTTTTCAAGGGTCAAAATATTGGAATAATCTTACAATAGGGTTTTATATCAATGTTCAAGGTATGTAAATTAATGAGCATGTGGTTGGTTTTTGGTTGAGGGAGGCAAAGGGCTTCATTTGCCCGAGATTTTACATAGTTTTGTCTGAATTTGGGAAGAGGTGAGGCTTACCACCACTGCCCCTCTGGCTTGTATGCCTATGCACAGATTTTTTCAAACAAATCAATACTCCCTTTTAATCTGCTTAACACAAGAGATTCTCGATAAGAAAAAAAACAACAACGGATGACACATTAGCTGCACTTTAAATCATAGAGAGGTCGGAAATGTTTAAGGGCCATGGTGATTAATTCAGTAATTTGGGGTCCGGCAATAAATGTTGTTGACACTTACACTGGAATGCAATGTTTTAAAAGAGCAATAACTACACATCCGGAAATTTAATTGGAATTGGGAAGAAATACGTCATATTCGTCTGGTCGGGATTGCCGGAAATATTATTTGTGGTGTCCATTTTGAGTATTTTTTCCGAAATTGAAACTGCAAGTGGAAAACCACGGGAATATTTCGAGTGACAATCAATGATATATTTAGCGAGGCCCAGCTTTTTTTTTTTAAACTGGAGAATTACGTGAGTGGGCAACAGCGGATGTGAGGTTTTCGTCATGAAATCATTGATGCTTTTTGGACATTAAAATAACTTTGTTGTCTAATTTGTAAAGTACCAAATATATGTCTGTGTTTGATTTCAGGAATGTGTTCGTGTGTAGGTGTATGTGTACGTCTCTGCACCAAAAGAATGAAAACTTTGTGTTATGTACGATGCACCCAGTGCGTATAGGCGAATTTTTTTTCTTTCTTTGTTTTGTTCACTTTTGGTCAACCTGAGCAAGACCTTTCGGTCACTCTTCACATCAAATGGTTCGTAAGGAGAGAGTTATTTATTCAACAGAATTAAGAAGAGTAAGAAAAAGAAAACATGTTAAAACAACTTATTGGTGTTAAAATTGTGAAGTTAGTAACACTACGTGGCACGTTTAAGAAAAGACTGAAATGATTAAAGAAGCAATAAAAGAGTTTAAAACATTTCATATGAGTTGAAAACACTAAAAAATGAAAAACAAGAAAATCAAATAACAGACGATCATTTGGTAAAGTGCTTGTTCTCACTGGGTTTAAAAATGTCGAAATTGCACTCATCAGGAAACTTTCAGAAGGGAATTTATTCTACACAGCTGATCTTCCTGAGAAGATGCTATTTGCGTGGAATATGTGGTGAGTCCCTGATATGTATTCAAATGCGTTGGAGTACATGAATATGCGCGTGTGTAGGTGTATAACTATGCCTTTGCACTGAGAGAATTATAAGTGCATGTTTGTGTTCTCAATGGATGAAATGTGTACGTGTTTTTGATCAGATGAGAATGATATATGCATGAAATGGTTTTACTAGGGAAGCATATTTGGAATATTGTGAATATAAGACATTTCCGATTATGAGTGTAGAGTACAGGAGTGTATATATAGAAATTGGTATGTTAATTGCTGAGTCTATGAATTCTTGACGTTGTCTATTTTATAACTAATATGCCTGTCTTGTGCAGGGTCAAACTCCACTTCTACTTTTATTCTGACTTGAGATGATCACTGCGACTTTTTCGAGTCAATTTTCGTCGATACATAGCACTTTCGGCTCAGTTGGTGAGAGCCGTTTACCACCCACAAAGTCTTGATTTAAAATCACGGTTGGGAAATCTTAATTTTATGAATGTATTTATTTATTAGAATGAAATAAGCCCTTGCGTATTTCTAACATATATTTTGAAAGATATTTAAGACTTGTCAATTCAGCTCAGTCTGTAAGAGACGCGACTACCAATCAGTCGTTGGTTATTTCAAATTACGTTAGGGGAATGTCAATTATCACTCTTAACGAGGATGGCTCTTGATGTTCTTGATACGGTAGAAAAACAAAGTCAATCCTTTGGTATGTATTAGAGTTTGACTATAGAAAAAATGTCTTCCTGGTACTTAGTGAATGAACAATTTTCACGTAGTTATACTATTTCTCTTTCGTTCCAGCTTTACCGTCCTAATGGTACTCTTGTTCTGATCATATCTGCAGTAGTGGAGTTATCATCATCGATTGAACAACCACACCCTTCGAAGATGGTGATGAGTTCTATTCTCTTTTATTTTTGCCTGTGTGCGTTTTTATGTGTTTGTATGTTCCAACGCTCCTGGCCATATCATTTTGTCGACAGACTTGAAAATTGGCATCAGTACTCCACTAGACCCATTCTGACAATGACTGGTGGGGGATTCTTTTACCCTTTTTGTAACTTCTCTGACAGGTTTTATAACATCTAGATTCTCCTGGATATGGATGTTATTATACTCTATTTTACCTGTTGTCCAGTTGGAAACGCAAGTGTTGTCATAAATAGAATTAATTCTGACCATATTTATTCCTCAACGGGATTTTGATGCTATGGTTGTCTTTGACGGTGGGTCTTTTTCATCGCTATCATTTCAGGGATTTACGATGGTCCATCACAGGGAATCTTTTGACCGCAGGTTCTCTCAAATCTGCAGCTCTCCTTTCGGCATTCGAGCTAATTTCAATAATGCTATCACTTTCCGGGGTTCTTATTCTCCACAGTATTTATGATTTTTTTCAGTACATCAATGATTATGGGTAAAATCGTCACTGACAAATTCCCGAAAGGTTGCCTCCCTCAAGCAAGGTTTTGATCATCATCTCTTTTGTCCCTCTTTTTTTGATCAAATTTATCTTATGAAATGACGTCTTACTTTTTTTCTTAAATTCCCAGTTGTGAATTATTGTGATATCCGACTGATTGAGTCTTCACATCGGCTGTAAGAGGTGACACGGAGATTCATCATCATCATCAGTCTTTTAACGTCCGTCGTTGGACATAGACCTTCCCCAGGATCTGCCACACTTCTTTATCATGGGCGTTGCGGAGCCAGTACTTCCTGAACTTGTCCAGCTCGTCTCTCCATCCAATATTCTGCCGGCCTCGGTTGCGCATGTGATCTTGGGGGATCCATGTCGTGAGTTGTGATGTCGATCGGTTGTCCGCCATTCTTGCAACATGGCCAGTCCACCACCATTTGAGATTAAGTGACAGCAATCTCTTTTGAGAAACGAATAGATGTTTTTTTTTTCTCAATCTCCAGTCCAAGCCTGGAGTTGACTTTCTGCCAAGAGAATAAACAAGCCTGGCTGTTGCAGAATCAAAACCCACTTACACTTCTATTCCGACTGAATATAATTACTACAAATTTTTATTATATATATGATAAATAAAAAAATATTACTATATGTATATATATTTTTTATATGTATTTATTTATACGCTCGGTTATATCCGTACGATGAATTTCCGTCGATATGTATATCATATTCACTGAATTCAGTGGAATGAAATTGCATTCCGCTACCGTGATTTGAAATCACCACCAACTGATTGGTAGCTGGGTCTTTTGCTTTTAGATTAACAGACCTTGCTCACTAGGAATATACAACGGCTAATTTCATTCTAATGAATAAATAAATCTATGATATAAACAATTTCCTACTGTAATTTGAAATCATAAACAAACTGACAAGTGATATATATCATAGGAATTCATCTTACAGATACAAAAGGGTTGGTTTCATTCTAATAAATGAATACATTTATACCCGAAGAAATATTATTCATAATGTTTTATTCATGAATTCAAATGACAGAATGTTTACAAAAGTTTTTACTTATTGTATATAGAATAGAGAATTCGCGGGAATCATTTTCAATCGGATGAAAAGTAGGGGAAGAGTTTGAACCTGTCGTCGATAAGCGTCTTATTATATTCAATATAACCTCCGAATGAGCACATCACAATTGTATATTTATAGATATATAGCAATAACCGAGAGTCAATAAAAAAATCTCGAAATCAACAGCTGTTTACCCGAGTTTTTGCTAAAATAGTGTTAATGGGTCACTTTATGTAAAAATCTTACACGTGTTTTCATTTAAATTATTGTGATTGTAGTGAATTTCTATGCATTATTTTTTTTTCGTTTGTTTTTCATCTCCACCCCTGTGGTCTGCTACCGCAGCCACATCTACTATCTTGCATACTTTCTCCTGTTTGTTCACAACAAACTAGATGGAGTCTCCTTGCTCGGGTGGGGTGGTTGGTTTGGATGTAAAAGTTTCATTGTCATCATAATCATCATCAGTCTTTTAACGTCCGTCCTTGAAAACAGACCTTCCCCTGCATCCACCACAATTCTCCATCATGAGCGTCACGGAGCCAGTGTTTTCTGCATTTGTTTAATTCATCTCTCCATCTCGTATTTTGTCGGCCTTGGTTTTGCATGTGATTTCTGGGGATCCAGGTTATGACTCTTGCTGTCCATCGCTTGTCTGTTATTCTTGCAACATGACCAGCCCATTGCCATTTGAGTTTTATAATAGATTCTATGATGTCTCGGACTCCCGTTTTCTTCCTGATATATTGTGCTGTCTTGTGATCTCTCCATGTGAAGTTGAGCATGATTCTCTCATGCGCACACTGCTGGCTTCTCAGTTTGCAGGTCCATAGTACTTCATTCTTATCTTCTTAGAAAGGCATTGCTTGGTGGTGATAGCATTTGTTTACATTGAACTCAAGTTGTTCGCACAATTCCCAACGAATAATTGAATCTACTTACCAGTGCACGGACGTCCGCAGGGGTTGCAATTTGAACCCTTCTCTGGATCAGACCTTTTCACTGAGAGCAGAGGTTTTAACAGTTCGAACTTCTCAGGGCCTAGGGTTCAAGGGGTCAAAATGAATAGTGACAGCTTAGGATGAGTCACAGCTCGAGCTCCCCCTATTTCCTTACGTGACAACCAACTGCTGGATGCATGTATATTTTTGTCCTTTACCCTGGATAAATGGCAGCAGACGCCCATACTCCGGTGTCCGTTTTCAAAAATTCTATTTGAGACACCAAAGAATCCATTAAAATGCTCAAATGGTGATGGGCTGGCCATGTTACAAGAATGGCAGACAACCGATGGATATCACGACTCTCGACATGGATTCCCAGAGATCACTTGCGAAACCGAGACCGGCTGAATACTAGATGGAGATACGAGCTAGACTGAATCCAGAAAATACTGGCCCCGCGACGCCCACGATGTAGAAATGTGGTGAATCCTGGGGGAAGGTCCATGTACAACGACGGACGTCAAAAGACATGATGATGATGATGATGATGATGATGATGATGATGATGATCTGTGTTTATCCATGCTGTGGTTTAGAGCCAAATCGACGGCACAGTCCATAGTAAATCTATTGTTCCTCGCTCTTCCCTTGTTTGTTGTTATTTCAGGTCTTTCTTTACCGTAAGTCCAGTTACAATTTTTTCATCGTTCCGCTGTTTTTTCATGTCAAATTCCTGCCTAAATCTTGAACAATTAAAACAATCCTCACATAATTCAAAGGAGTAAAAATTAACATTTGCTATTGTGATTTGGAATGGCTAACTGAACTAAAACATCTACACTGAAATGTATGCTAAGAACACGCAAAATTATTCTAATAAGTAAGTACATTTACATTAGAATTTTTTAAACATTTTTTTCATTATATATATGATACAAACGTTTTTGTGATCATCTTCAATTTGAATAGAAGAAAGAATGGAGTTTGAACCTGAAGCAGACAGGCTTCTTATTATTAAGTTCAATATAACCTCCAAACGAGCTCATCACAATTGTATATTTATAGATTTATAGCAATAACCGAGAGTCAATAAAAAAATCTCGTAATCAACAGCTGTTTTACTGACTTTTTGCGTTAATGGGTCACTTAAAATAAATATGTTACACATATTTTCGTTAAACAATAAACAATAATAAGCTTTTATTCCATGTATAGATATAATTCAAAAGTTTCAGTAATTGTCTTTAGTTGGAATGGAAATATATGTGGAGTTTGACCTTACAGAAGCCAAGTTTGCTTTTTTCATGTTTCCATTTATCTAATTCCTTTATGATTTTTTCCATAATGTGTCATAGGTAACTGTAAAGCTGTGATTTGATGCCAAATCAACCGAAGGCAGTGTCTGTTGAATACTTTCAGTACTGTTACTGGGAGTGAGAAAAACGTTTCCCCTGGTGTGCGGCTTCCAAAGGGAAATATTTCAAGGGGGTAAAATTTTAATTTTTATGCCGTTTCATTATTTTCTAGGCTGGTATCGTAAATCAGGCTTGTATAGATTTCAGCACCATCTGCCATTCTTCATTTTGCAAAGAAGATTCGGTAGGATCTTTTGTATATATACATATACATATATATATATATGTATGTATATATATATATATATATATATATATATATATATATATATATATATGTATATATATATATATATATATATATATATATATATATATATATATATATATATATATATATATATATGAATGAATTAACTGTGTACATAACATGCAGATTGTTGGTATAATCCTTTTTGAGCCCTTTGTATCGTCTTTAATTTACTGTTCAGTCGAGATATTGAGTTTATTCAGCAAGTACATCGCGACAATATATTATACTCACACTATTCCAATCGATGTTTCACATTCTACTGGAAATATTCGCATTCAAATAAATAAAGTTTAATTCACTTTTGAATCGTGCATTCTGTCTTTTTCTGTTCATTCATCATTAGGAGATAAGAATTGAAAATAATAATAACTATAGCAACAACAACAGAGTTCTTTCTTTTGCGTCCGGGTCCGAATTATGTTCCAAGAGCAATACAGGAGAGTTGTTATTTTATTGAAAGCACTTTGCAGGCTGTGCCGAGTAAGGTGGTCTTTTGAGCAGCAAACATATTAATATTACCAGGGATATGGTTGGTGAACTTTTCCATCCGCTTGTTGACGAGTCATGGAGCTCTGGTTACCAATGGTTTTTATTTCGGTCTTTATGCCCAACATTTTTTTTGATCTCGATCTACGTCTTTGTTTCTGGACAGCTTCTCCGTAACTTTCACAGGGTGTTTCTCTTAGATGCTAACGTTATGCATCTCCCTCTTTTCTGTTCTGTCCTTGACGGTATCAGGTTAGTTTGCAGTGTGGTCGGACATGTTTAAAAGAGGATGGTAACACTGCTGTCTTCCTAGCGTTAACTAAGACGACAAAACAGACGACTCAACTGAAGATGTCGTGCTCATTCTGTTCATTCAATTAATACAAAAATGTCCTTTTTTTTTCCAAAAAGTCAGACAAAGTTTTCTTTTAGGATAAACAATAGACTCATTAAAAAAACAACGTCACATATCAAAAAATAAAAGCATTAAAACGATTTCATAAAGATTATATAAGTTATTTTTGACCTTACACCATATATATACTTATTATCTATGACTTTTGTATAGATTGAATTGTAATATTTTGACTGATTAATAATAGATCACTAGCATGAACCCTTTATTCTTTGAGAATGTGTGATATCTATCCACCACCATGAAACGTTTATGATTAATTGATCGTTCATCAACGTTGGCTACAGAAGATATGTTGACATTTATTCTTTTTATGAGATGATGTGTTATAAATCACTATCATTTTTAGGCTTATTCCCTATTTTTCGGTCAACGCTATTTACTAATTTCCGAAGGGAAATTGACCTGAGCAAAAAGCTGCAAAAAAAGCAACTGATAATATTCAGATGAAAGTACTAAGTAGATATAGAAATTTGATATAATAATGATTTACAATACTTATCTAATGATGGAATGCGTAAAAAAAAAAAGGATACTTGAACTACTAGAATGTAAACAAACATGGCTGCCAATTGGGACAAAGGGTAGGTTCAATGGTGTTATTTGAACTTCTATCTTCCAGTTGAGTCTTGGTAGCTTAATTGGTAAATCAGGCCCGGCTAAACCGTGTGTCCCGTCAGGGATGTTGATTCAAATCCCTCCTAAAGATTATTCCTCATTTTCCGATCACAGCCAGAAGGTAATAAGCCTCAGCAAAATGTGATGATAAACTCAGGATGAAGGTAAGAAGACAACATAGAAATTTGAATAATAATGTCGATATATTCAGTATTTTAAAGCGTGTGTTGCACCGATTATTGGAATAGACTTTCCTTTCAACAAAAAAAGGTACCTGTCGATAAAAGAATTGCTCTTCTCAGTACTGGACTAGCAGCTTTATGATTCTCAAAGGACTTCTATACATTTAATGTCTTTCTCCGTTCATAAGGGACACTTTTCCCTGAGAGTATTTGTTAATAAATAAAAAATGAGATAATTATCTATGAGAAATGATAATGATGCAAGACTAATAAAAAGCTTTTTAAATGTATAAAGCAAGAAAGTTAACTTCCGCATGATCTTCAGCAAAACGGACGTCATGTACAAGAAACATGTTGATAGCAATGACACGATGATCAAATCTAAAATGCAGCGCTGAAAGAAGTAGACCATCTCATCTACCTAAGACAACGAATCTCACAGAAATCCCCAAGTGAAGCATAGAATCAAACTAAGTTGGCAAGCTCTCAGTAGAGCACAAGACAGAATCATGCTCGACCTCACAAGGGCATATCATAAGACAACACAATATATCAAAGAACAGACAGGAGTCCAAGATATCATGAAACCCATCAATAAAATCAAATGGCTATGGACTGGACATGTTGCAAGAATGTCAGACAACTGCAAAAAATCACGAATCACAACATGGATCCCCAGAGATCATATGTGAAATTGTGATCGACAGAAAATTAGATAGCGTGACGAGCTTGAAAAATTCAGAAATTGCTGGCTCTGCAATGCCCATGATAGAGAGGTCTGATGGATCTTGGGGAAGGTCTATGTTTAACAACGTCTCTAAAAGGCAGATGATATTAATGGTGATGATATCTATTTTGGGAAAAATACCAAGTTAATTATTGGGAGCGTCTTACCATTGTAGCTTCTCACCAGCCTCAAAATATAGTGCATTACGTCTTATCAGAATTTTAACATTAGATAAAATTTTTGAAAAATGTCTATGAATAAATTTGATTTCAGTCTAACGTAATACCCAGATTATTGATAATCAACTAGTTTCGATTATTTCAATTCTTTTGTCGTGGAAAATTCCTGATTGCCTTGACTGAAAACTGGCGAAAAAATAATAAAATCAGTTAAAATCATGGACGGTTCCTACGAGGGTTTCCTTCATTGGGTATTGTTAGGAGATATCTTAGTGAATTCACTATTTGATACAATGAATGCACTTGTAACCATTTCAACGATAATTCAGTACAAACAAATTCTGCACAATTTCTACGCAGAGTAGGTGAGCCACAAAAAATGTCCGAATCGGAAATGTTCAGTGTTTGGAATCTACAGGAAACAGCTCAACCTCCACAAACAAACGGTCGGAGAGAGCAACGACCGCATGGGATTCCGGAATATTATCTGGAGGTGATCCAATGCACCAAACAGTTTCACATGGCCACAAAAAGGAAGAAGATACTTAGGATTTGAAGGAGAAACCTGAACAGAATTTCCTCAGTGGCAACTCCTCTGTAGAAGGGAGTTTCTCCATTTGCCATGTATTTTGAATGACTATTCTTAACATTAAAAACTATATATGTGTATGATTATTACTATGAAATGTTGAATACAGTTTTATTGTGTTATACATTTAGTTGTATATTTTGCGGTCTCCAAGTCTGATTAAAATGTATGTTAGGGAAGGAACTCGTTCTCAGTATAAATGTCAATGTAGTAAAATACTGAAGTCCAATCTTAGCTCGTCATTAACATCATAAGCCCATTCTCACCACATTCTTCTGGATTATGTCTTGTATGTTTCTTAGATGTGTCCACATATCTCTATTAGATACTTTTTTGTTGGTCGGTCGGTCGGTCGGTTAGACGATGCCGTTTTTGTAAACAACAAAAAGAGGAAAGGAAAATGTGTGACGTCATTTAAAGAACATCTTATCTGATCAATAGATGACGAATCAAGTGTTTGTATTCTACAATATTATCAAGTATTATTTGGCATTAATTGATGATTGTCTTGAGAAATAGCTAAAATCGGCTAAACCTTTCAATTTCCAGCTAACTTTGTCGCTAAAATATTATGTATACTCATTTAAATCTCACTAATCAAATTAAATGACAATAAACTATTTATAAAAGTTGTACAATTATTTTGATTTGAACTTACTGATTGTTTTTTTTTTTGCCAAATTTTTGGATGAAATGTCCTCATCGTCCTCGTCCTCGTCCTCGTCCTCCTCCACCTCCTCCTCCTCCCGCTACTACTAACAAACTTTGTAATGCTATTACTCCATTGTTCAGAATTCCTTTGAAACCGGAAATCTCGGATATAGACGTGAGGATGGTGGACTCATCATTAGACTTATGATTCTTGTTCTTACTTTGATGGACCTGCGCAAATAATACCGAGTTGTAACGATTATCACATGGAGGAATTGAAGTATAAAAATACCAAAATAAATACAAACATGACCCGTCGCCCCCCCCCCAATGACAAACAAATCCCACTTTTCCTCAACTCACTGATTTCATTACAAACCAATGAATAATTTCTATAGAATCTTTACAGATATCCCTTTCCTTCAGATCTCAATCTTCATTTTCTTTAGCAGACAGAATACCCATTTCTTTTTTTTTTTTTTTTTTTACTGATATCATTTTTGCCGAACTATAATCAAAATTTCCTTTGGTCAATACGTTTCTTGTATTGCTCACACTCAACCATTCTGAATGACTTTTTTGCGTTGTATATATCATCCTCTTTACTATCAGCTGCCATTATGATTCCACCTCTGGACAGTAGGCCTTCCCCATCTCCTCCCATGACGACCACGAATGCACTAATCTCTGCCATATCTTACCGACAAACCTTTATGTCTTATACTTCCATCTTATGTCAGGTCTTTTCATACAGCGTTTACTTCCCCAGGCATCCGTTGTCTCTTCTCTCGCTATATGACCTGTAAATAAAAACTAAAAATCAATTGAATGCCCTCCATCTACGGACAATGGACCGACACTGAAGTGTCCCCTCCAGGGGGGGGGGTATGCCAAGGCTCCACACCCTGGTTTGAAATCAGATTAGTCCTTTTCCTATACTGGTTGCCTTCCCAGGGCTACGGAGCCCAACCTGCCTTAGTCTTTTGTCTAACGTTCTTAGAAGGTGCTTTGCAGTGTACTAGTGCACATTTTCAAGGTTGCAGCCCCCAAAATATGACCAAGAATGCTCGGAGACTTCACACGGAGATAGACTAGTATCAGATAAAGTCTGAACACTAATTTTCATTTTTTTTTCTAATTGGACCTTCAAGTAGCGCCAGCGCACACAGATCTTGAATCAATCGATAAAGATTTTTTATGCAAGTTATGCATTTCTGGACGCACAGTTAGATCGGTATTTCTCTCTTATTATACAAACTTATATATAATTAGCGATTTATTTACTTGAGTTACGAACATTAATTTCTATACTCGCAGTCAGGTCAGTATTTTTTTTATAAACAAACTCATATTTTGGGAGTTGGTGGAAGGGATATATTCATGCCTTTCCCAAGGACATTAGTGCAATATAGACATAAACGGTCGATGTTTGAACTCTGCGCACCGATTCGATTGTCTGAATCGTTACCGTTACGCCAATCGTACCTCAATCGGAACATTAACCCTGTTTAAATGAAAGCAAGGATCTCCTAGTTACAAAACTGAATATAGAATATATAGAATGTTCATACGATATAATAGCAGTCAAATAGCGTTTTCGGTGATAGATGGTCGTCACTGAAGAAGCCGTCGATGATGATTATCTGTGAATTTCTGAATAGTGCTGTCCAATTGAACCGTCCACGTTTGAAGTAAATCACCGGTTACAATCTAAAGCAATAAAAGTCCATCGAGATATCGACGGTTGCTTCAAAGTTGATCAATCAAGAGCTCAACTGTCGCAACCATCCTGATATGCATATCGGGCAATTCGATTATCAAATAAACCGATCAGCCAATGATTGGTAGGAACAATTTGATAAACGACTACGCAAGTGAGGCATCTATAGATCCCCTACTTTTCAGTTTCATTCTGTCCAAGGAAATGTTGCATGAAGCAAGAGAATCCATCTATCTGTGATGAGTATGTGGATAAGATATCTGACGATATTATTGAGTGGGCAATACGGTGAATAATAGTATTTAGATCAAGTTATTTATACTTACATGTTCGCCTTCTGGCTTTGTTTAAATGATATTTTCAAATGAAACAATATTGAAATGGTCTTTTTTTTTTCAAGTAAACGATGTCAAATAATATGGCGCTGTAAGAGCAGAAACGATTAGTGTTTCAAATCATGGAGAAACTGCAAAACGAAAAATGGATCCGTGTATTCGGAAAATAGAGGATCTAGAGATGATTTTCAGGGTCTAACCGATGACAAAGCTGGAAGGTAAAACATGTGAGTATGACAAGCCTAATGTAAATACTACTAATTTCTGTATTGTCAACTCAATAATGTTTATATTATCAGGAAATTCAAATCTCGGCAAGAAAACGTTAATTCAAGTCTTTCATATTTCCAACATGAATTCCGGTAGAAATGTCGAACCTGTCAATCTAACCTGTCAATCGCTAAGAGAGCCACCAATCAATCAGTCGTGATTTCAAAACTCAGTAGGGGAACTTTAACTTTTACTCCCCTAAATTTGCGGAGGATGGTTCTTTTTCTAGCTACGGTAGAAAAGCGAAGTCAACTCCAGACTTGGACAGGACTTTGACAATAAACAACTTCATACACCAGCAGTAATTCATTTTCAATTAGTCTCAATCCTTATTTATTAAGGAAGACATACTTGCAGGAGAAAATGTCGCAAGTGAAGTAAAAGACACAACGTCAGATTTTGGGGGAAGTGAACTAGGGAGATCACACGAAATATATCTTATTTAAGCAGTCTATGTGTGGCTGGTAAAGGCCAATTCTGTAAACACTAGAGAGAAAATCGATGTCCAAACATCGTTAATGTTATACATCTTCGCCCAAGTCTTCTCTACCAATTTGAGAGCTATGAATAAATGGATATCCACGCAAACAACTGCTCTTCATCGTATTCATTGGAGCATTTCATCTTGGTTTGAATTGTCGATAGTTGAAAAGGAAAGATGATCAAAAACGTGACAGGTCAGGTTAGTTACTCAACAAAAACCGTCGCGTGACCGACGTCTTTTGGCTGCATGCCATGTTGGGGATGATCAATTTGAAAATTGGAAAAACAGCTGATCGATGAATAAGTTATTTCTCTCTTTTGCTCGATAGTGATCACTAAAATAGTCCAAATTTCCTAGAAACAAGCATGAATGTTCAGGGCACAAACTATTAAAGGGATAAAATTAGCATAAACTTACATTGGAAATTAAAATCAACGACTAAAAACGTATTTCAGGGTAATTTTCGAAAATGACGGGAAAACGTTCTTTCTTGACATAATAAAGAGTAAATGTTTTGATGTTCAGCCCTCTAGCTCCATTGGTGCGGCCTGTACACGGGACACACGAATACATTACCAGTCTGTCACCTATCCAGCCATCCATCCAACCAGACCAATTTGAAAACTGATGAAACCTGTCTAGTCAGTTCTGGCGACAGTTTTAATTGACGGTTTCCAATAAAGTTGAATGTGCCGTTTGCTTTTTTAGCACTTTCAGAAATGGTGGCAAAATCTACTTTTATCTAAACGAACGACGCTAGCGTGTATGCAACTGCGCAATGATCGTAATGTATTAGAATCTAATTAGATGAAACGAAAAAGTGCCGAGTGTAAAAAGCAATAATCAACAATAGTAACACCTTCTCTCTCTCTCTCTGTATCTCTTTTATCAAATACGTAAAACTATAACTAGAGGTATTTCATAGAAATGTTAAGCAGTAGATTATTTTGAATCGTATATGATACTTATTCCGATTTTCTTCAGAACAGTAACAGAATGCAGATAAATATCTGAGTAAGATTATTCGTATCTCACATGATAGAATCGCCGAAACCCACGCGTGTAGCATAACTAATCATATAAAAAATAAATATATATAAAATTATCTAAATGATTATCTTGAAAAATAGATCTATTATCTAAAATCATCTGAAAGCAATAGATCTTTTATCTAAAATTATCTATAAATGAAATATACCAGCACAAGATTCGGGCATCGTTGGTCCACAATGACCATAGAGTCCCCCCCCAGCACTCTTTTGAAAGAAAAAAGGGGGGCTTTACATAAGATGTAGTGGTGTACTCATGCAAATGTTCAAAATGTGACCAAGAGCGCCCGGAGAACACACATAGACACAGACGAGAGAGAAGAACCAGTCGGCTGGCTGACTGGTCGGGTGATTTGTGGGGTTATGGTGATTCGATAAATCATCCATACTTCCTCTTTAATCGAATACTTATTACCTAAAACCATGTTTATTTCAGTGATAAAATTCAAGTGCATAATTGATGCAGATATGTCACTTGTAGAAGATATTGTTCGATCTCTCTCTCTCTCTCTCCTTCTTCCTTTCTATCCTTCTCCTTTTTTCTCTATCTCTTTATCTCTCTCTTTCTTTCGCTCTCCTGTTGGGCAACTAGGTACGTAGTCTTACTGGAAGTCCACCAGAATTATTCCAGTTAAGTATGAACAATATTGACACAATCTCACTGGAAAATGGATACCTGACAATTTTTTAAAAAAATGACAAAAATCAACAATTCATTCGATTTTAATAAAATTTTCGATACTGATTTATTAAAGGACGAATTTTAAAGAGAAAAATTTCCAATCCATCTATCAGGAAAAAAAATTTCATTTGATTCTTATCATTTTGATGATTCATTTTATCTATTCATTGGTGTTTTACTTGATACTTAGACATGTAACAGATGAATAACTCGAGATAATAATTATGTTTACCTTTCTTTAGAAAAAGCACTCGGGAAGCTTTACTTTGAGAATAAAAAAATCAGGAAAATTTGGTGAGATATTTTTCTTCTCTGTCATTTTTTAAATTCTCTTTCGATTAATTACAATCTAGGCTTTTGATCTGGAAGAAATTATTTTTTTTACTCAATATTTGAAAAAAAAAGATTTTTCATCATTTCTATCGATCGCACTCTGTTCGAGCAGTTCCTGGTGGCTCTTCTTCAAAAAGTAAACATAATTAATATCTCAAAGGATTTATCCGTTGATTATTTAAAATTCAATGAAACCATCACAGTAGAAATAAAATGAATCATCAAAATGATAAGGGTTTTGGTAGGTATCACTTGAAAAAAATTCTCTTTTCTAATATTTGGAATTATTTTTATCTCTCTAAAGATCTGTCCTTTGATAAATAAGTATCGAAAATTTTATCAAAATCGGATGATGTGCTGATTTTTGCAAGATTTTAAAATTTCTCAAATGTAGATTCTCCAGTGAAAATTCTGCTCATAATGTTCATACCCACAATTTCGTCTTAATTATCAATTGGATAACTAAATAACTACAAGAATGTCAGTTTTAGTGCCCCAAATATGATGGGATTAGTTGTAACCGATACAAAACTCACCTTTCCTCGGAAATGTTAGCCACTATATATCGAATAACTGATTCAGGAAAGAATCAGTTATTCTATCGAAAATTAAAGTGACCTTGTTGTAACTATATCTCCTAATTTCCCAATACACAATCACATAACAAAAATAACAAAAAAAGCAGTTCAAATAACAGGTATAATGAGATCCAGATTCGAATACTTGGACTAAAAAAACCTACAGGAAACTATACACAAAAAATATCGGACCACACTTTGGATACATAGAATCTGCACCTCAAAGATATCACAGAACTAGAAAACATTCAAAGAAGGGCAATGTAAATGATACCAGAACTTGAAGACCTTCAATACGAAGACAGATCGCAAAAACCAAAACTAACTACAAGAAAGAAGAGTAAAGGGAGACACAATACAGTGATTCGAAATAATAAAAGCATAGATAACATACCAAGAAAAACTTATTTACAATGAGCAAAAGAAATAACAAACACAGCATACAAATATTGGAAGAAACTTTTTCTCTCAAAAATAATAAATAACTGAGACTTATAAGTATAGCTTGACCCAAATATACTAAAAACAAAATCAGTGAATAACTTCGAGAACAAATACGATAAATACTAAACGCATAAAAAATACAAAAATACTTTTGAAGTAAATGAATTCAACAAAGACTTGCAATTTTTCATCTAGTTTATCCGTTACTCGCTTATTCAAATTTCCACTTACGACCCAAATGTGTAAAGATTATCATTGCAGTTTGGTGTACACGAAACGACAGGATTGAATGTAAGAAGAATCCTAATTTTGGTATCAATATTCCAATACTTTGATATTATGACAATTTGGAGATGTTTTGCCTAAGCTGCTTCAACAGAAATAAAGTTGAAAGTTTCGAAAATAGCCTTCAGTTCAGGTTCTGAATCCTGCTGGACAAGGTAGGTATTTCGTTATCTTTGGTGTTCATCATCATCATCGTTTTTGCATCCGTCAGTGAACCTTCATCAAGATTAGCCAGACTTCTCCATTATAGGTTTTGCAGAGCCAATACTCTTTGAACTTGTTTAGTTCGTCATGTCATCTTATTTTCTACCGGCTGCGTTTTCACATATGATCTCTACGGAGACACATTGTGAATCCTGTCGTAATGTCAAGCGATTGTCTGATATTCTCGCAACATTATCAGCCCATTGTCATAGTGGTTACAAACCGAAGATGACGGAACCAAAGTGAATCACTATTACCTGTCTTTCCCGTAACGGCGTGAGGCGAAGTACAATAATCAAAATATATAACCAATGTTATAAGACTACCAGATTCTTTCCCTTCAAAAAAATTGGTATTTGCCATTAAAAGGAAAAAAAAAACCTAGATATTCATAACAAAAGATTAAGACAATATTAGGTTAATCTACCATGCAAATACGAACGAAAACCAGAGGCTGTCGCAAAAAAAAAAAAAGAATTGTGGTAGGGGTTCACAGTAACCATAGAAAACATTTTTTTTCGTCTCTATTCTTCAGGAAGATCGATTGATTAGCGGTTAAAGGAGTTGCCAGATTTAGAAGGTAGCCAGATTAAAGAGGTTATCAGATTAACTAGAGCTAAGGCCTAATGGACAACAAAACTAGAGTTTGTGCCTACAGGACCACGATTGTCAGTAGGTGTAAATCAAACCGGCATAAAAACAAAACCAAAATTTGAAAACATGATTTTGGTAATGAAAGCTGAAATAATTACGTATAGAAAGTTATATGGCAGAAGGAAGGATTTTCGGGTATCTAGTGAACTGCTAACGCGATTCAGAATAAGAAATGAAAGGATCCATGTTTTTGACATATCAGCGGTATCAATATGTATGAAAAAAACACTCCAAAGGCACTAAATGTCTAAATGAGGAAAGATGATGATGATGATGATGATGATGATGATGAAGAGATACATTGTGTTGACTGTTATACACACACGTATAAATAGGATTTCGGTGACGTCGATCAATTGAAAGTCCCGTGATTGGTATATTAAAACGTGTGGGCAGTTATATTGATTGGTTAACTTTTGCGTATAAATCAAATTAGCACTAAATAATGGGTTGATGACAGGTTGACTAATGATGCGTAAATTCTCTTCGTTTACTTCGATATGAGATTAAAGAAGCCTGGTTGCTGCTGGGCCAAACTCAATCCTGACTTCTATTCCGACTAAAGATGATAACTGAAACTTTTGTATACAACAGATGAATTTTAAAAAAATGTTGGTTTTTTTTCATTAAATGCATTCATTTATTAGAATCAAGGAAGACTGCTTTTAGCTGAATGATAATATTTTGTTACTATCCTAGACTTGTCAATTTAGATCAGTCGATAAGACAATCAGTAAGTCGCATGTTCAAATCACAATACTGGATGTGAACAAACCGGTTTACACTCCTTCGTTTTGGTGACGATTGTTCTTTTTGTTCTTGTTCTCGTAACGTCAGAAAGGTAAAGTCATCTCAAGTTCGGGAGTTTGAAAGAATGCCAGTCTTCTGTTTCTTATCTGATCATGTCACGTGTTTAATTCAGAATCAAATAGTTCAGTTTGCCAATGCGCAGATACACACTGTTGTTGGCAAAGGTCCGCGACGAAGGCATCGCTCAAATATATTGAATGAACTTGGATAAATATTACAAATAATTCAAATTAAGACATTTTCTTTACATTGGAATATTTCCAATATAGGGATTGCAGCAAAGTTTATTTCAATTAGCTGTCACAAAGTATTTTCTGGATATTTTCAAAATGAAAAGCACTTACAATTGCGCATTAAAACCGGCATTATAGTTATATCGATGAGCCATGAGAAAAAAAAGCAACAAATTAATTCATTGATTAACTTGGTTGTGTAAGTTTGTCAGTGTTATTGATGTGATTCAAAATCCAGATTTAAGTTCACTTTGAGACAGCCAATACGGTTATGTAATTACTAAAATCCCCCATCGACTAATACATAGAAAATTCGTGTGCATTTGTGTTACTATTTACGTCTATGTATGGGCGAAATTGTTGATAATGTGTAAAGTTTTCCACTCCCGTTCGGAATTACCTTCAAGCATTTTTACTATTCTCAAAGCTAAAGTGAAATAGTGAAAATGCTTTGTGCAATAACAACGACGTTACATTCTTTCTTTAACTACCATTTCCTTTTTATTCTTACTATCTACTGCCCCGAACAAATTATCATTTCGGTTCTTCTTATCAATTCCTTTTTTCAGATGTTCACCGTACTGTTTACTGAAAACAGTGGCGGACCTAGGTCAGACTGTGCACATTGCAATTTTCCAAAAGTTTACTTTTTATTTTTTCTTAATGATTTTCTTTAGATTTTTCGGCCCATTGCTCGGACATCCCTGCAGTTGTGGGTTCTGAAGGTCCCACGCAGCGCCTCTAATAAAAATCAAGCCTTATGCCCTCTACCCAGATTTTCTCACCAACTTTTCCTTCACTTAGGCATTCATCCACTATCTCCTTCTCTGTCTTTATCTCTCTCTCTCTCTCTCTCTCTCCCTTTCTTGAGTTTACCTCAATGTATGAATTGGCCAATAATATCGGTTCCCATTGGCCAGGCTATTATGGCTTGAAGTAGTCGAGATCTAAAGGTAAAAACAGACAAACTACTGCCACCTTTTGTCGCCAAAATCTTTTTATGTGCAAAGAAACACAGAAGAAAAAAAAAAGACACAAACCGCATGAAAGATAAAACCAATTCTTTTTATTTCATTTTGTTGGTTCCCCTGTATTGCTCCATCACTTCAACATTTCTCTGCCCAATCCGATTTCTTCTGAAAACAAAGTTGTTTCTCTCTGCTTTGAGAACTTTGAAGTTTCCATCTTTTGAAAGCAGCCTCTTTTTCCTGCTCAGAAACATGTTCTTTCACTGGCAATACTTGCGAACTGAATGTTTTAATAAGGCTTCATTGTCATTTACTGAGTGTGTTCATTGTTCATGTTCATGAGATCATTTGCTGTCGTAGAAGTTCTGTAATAACAAAAAGCAATCATTAGCAAACATGGTACAAACAGGTTTTAATACGAGTGCAACATAATTCTATGGCAAAAAGAAACATAAGATTGAAGAATAGTATCTTGTTTCGAGATATGACTTCATTTTCGTTGGCATCGATTTATAGATGCTTGCACGTCGTCTCCAGTGGTTCCCATACGTATTTTGTCGCAGAACCATAATAAAATTTTCTAAATACTGCAGAATCCATACCTGTATTTTACAGACCGATCCTGCCAATCTAATTTCGATTAGACATTAAATGAAATAAAAATAGTTTTGAGCAGAGAATTTATTCATTTAAAAAACATAGAAATGGAACATAAAGATAAGAAAGAAATAGCTGTTTTTCAATGTTTAAATTTGTATTTGTGAAAGAATTACTTAAAGCATATTAATGTGAAGAATGTTTTTGCTTATCAGGCTCCAGTATCTCCTGAAAATTTAGTTTAATATTAGATAATTGAGAACGGATATGTGGTGCAGTGTCCGGTCTGTTGCTATGTTTGGTTTTTGGGCTAAGTTATCTTGAAAATGGTGCAAACTATTTTATATATATTTAAAAAGAGGCATTTTTAGACATCTTCCCCCAGAGTTTTTGGGGGTTTTTTTTTCGTAACCCACTTTGGGAAACACTGGTCGGTAGTTAAATTCCCTGTCTACGTATCTCTTTGTGCTAGAGGCTTAACCATGATGATTGACTATAAGACGGAATGCATAGATTTGCATTTTTCTTAAAGGATTTAGACTTGCCTGAGATATAGAGATGTACTCATTACCTCGATCTAAAACCTGTTTGCTTAGTTTTTTAAAATCCTCCTATGTTTGTACGAAGCACTCCGAGGGGGAAAAGTTTTTTTTCTCTCCCCTGTAAAATAACCACTTATCTACAACTTTGATTAATGCATCAATGTATTTCCATTAGTCTCTGACACCTGACCATGCCGTAAAGTATTAGCGTGGTACGATGTACAACTTGCCTCAAACATTCTTTGGCAGCTTAGAGTACAAGGCCAGAGGAATGAAAGAATGATGGCAACCAACAGACAAGCATTAAAGCGAGTCGGAAAGGCAGGAAGAAATAAAGAAAGAAAGAAGAAATAGAAAAACAAAGAAACAAAGAAACAAAGAAAGAAACAAAGAAATAAACAAAGAAGAAACAAAGAAGAAACAAAGAAACAAAGAAAGAAACAAAGAAGATACAAAGAAGATACAAAGAAACAAAGAAGAAACAAAGAAAGAAACAAAGAAGATACAAAGAAACAAAGAAGAAACAAAGAAACAAAGAAGAAACAAAGAAACAAACTGAAGTAAGTGTAATGATCAGAGAAGTTAAATGGAAATAAGGAAATGCATAGCAAGAATAAGCGTTGTTTGGCAATAGTTACCTTTTCCGTGTTAAAGTCAAAACTTATGGACGGAGTGAACTATTTTATCGGTGGTGGAACTACCATCACGATAATGACGAGTTAGTTACATTCATAATGTTCGGTAATTGACTTATATAACCTTACCCTAAACAATAACCCTAACCCTAAACACTAAACCTAGCTTTTGAAGTTAGATTTAATGAAATACAATTTTCAATGGCCAAGTTTTCTGCTTTCGTCTAGGAATGAAATTTTTGAAAAATTGAGATTAGAAAAAGAATGGGGGTGGGGACTGGGATGACAGAAAACTTCAAAATTCCCGAAGAAAAAATGTCGTTCAGGGTGGCCCCTGATAAACATAGTGCAGCAAATCATAACGTAGGAATGTTTTTATATACAAAAGCAGAGGAGGTAAAAAAAACAAAAAAACACTCGTTTTTTAAAGATAGAAATAAAGAAAGAAAGTCTAAAGATAAACAAAAGTTGACTACACTAAATCCGGAATGGCGGTGAGGAACAACCAAAAGTGATGTCCATGCAAAACAAAAGATATAAATCCCAATCAATAAAAATAATACATTGGAAAAATGATAAAAGCATCAAGGAAAAAAATGTATGAACAAGAAGACTTCTAGGTTGAACTCCTATTCTATCTCTTGTCTGACTGACGATGATCTCTGTGACTTTTGTGTTGTATATATATTAGATGAAGAATGTTTAAAAATACACATTCTTTCTAACAAAAATGTATTCTTTTATTAGGATGAAATAAACTCGTACGTATCTACGATAATTTTTCTTTGTAATATAAAACTTGTCAATTCAGTTCAGCCAGTAAGACAACCTCTTGGCAATTTGTCGTAAGTTCAGATCACTGTAGAGTATAGGAATTTTACATATTCGTTTATATCCCTATTTTTTTTTCTCTTCTTACGTAGGAAAAATAAAGCCAAGTCCAAGTTTGGAGTTTGCCAGACATATGATAGGTGTGAAATAACCGTTGAAAGGAGACAAGCAAGCAAAACATAAACCATAAATGATTACGATTGGAATAGATAATTTGCATGATGAAGTCACATGATCAATCACGTGGGACAGCTGTGCTTGCTGCACGTCCGGAATTATTGATTTGTTGTCAAGCGAAGGAAAATTGTTCGACTGCTTGTTGGAGGTGGGGTGGGGGGGACAAAATGGGGAAAAATAAGAAATAAAACCGAAATATGTTAGATTCAACAGAAAGATGTCAGTATTCGTTTGGCAGGACTTCCTTGTAGAAATTACTCTTTGGTATTCTTGTAAAGCGGAACAAGATGTAAGCTAACTTTTCCAAAAGGTTTTTCTCGGTAATAACCGAGGGATGAAGATGTTACAACTGGTCGGGGGGAAAGGCCTCGAGGAATCGATTCTGTTTCATAGTTTGGATAGAGCAAGACAAGTAAACAGAGATATATCTGTTCAGCCCTTGATCGTACCCAACCAAGGGTCTACATTGATTCAATGAAGAAGCATCGAATATAACTAATCAACGTTTTAATATAGAGAAATTTACCCATGCTTATCAGGAACCGTCCACCAAAACTGTCATAATAGGTTTCTTCAGTTTTTAAGTAGGTCTGACTTACTATATATCATACGTATGGGCTGCACCAGTGGAGCTAGAGGATTCAAATTTTCATTATTTTCTCTTTATTATGTCTTGAAAAAACTTTTTATTCTCCTTTTCTAACCCCTCCCCTGTGCAGGGTTTGAATTGAAATCTAATTTAATGCCAAATTGATCACCGAGTTTGCGTCCAGAAGCATTCGCGTTTGTTTTTTGAAAATTCAGAATTTTTTCTTCTCACTACCCAACAAATTCATCCTTGATCATCCCCTTTTCCAATTTTTAATTGATCACCCCAACACAACATGCAGTCAAAAGACGTTGGTCATATGATAGTTTCTATTGAGTGATTAACTAGACCTGTCCTAGCCATGTATTATTGAGCATAACGGATACAATACTGCGAAGTGACTAAAATCATTTCAGTTGTGTGTTCTATTTCGAGACTCATTTCTTCTGCAAAACTTCCGCTCATATCTGTCATATTATCTTTCCAAATTACCAACCACTGTTTCTGGCAAACCCTCCTCGCGTTTTTGTCAAACCTGGAGTTGACTTCGTTTCCCTACCGTAACAAGAACCACAATAACAATCCTTGCAAAATTTGGGGGAGTGAAAATTAATATTCTCCTACCTTGGTATGAAATCACGACTAACTGATTGGTAATCGTATCTTTCACCAACCGATCTATATTGACAATTCTTACATGTCAACGAAAGTTCATGCTCGTTATACGCAAGGGCTTATTTCATTCTTATAACAACATGCAATGTAATTTCCTTATAATAAGAAAATTGATCATACTGAGAAGTCCATCTGTAATGAGAAAGCAGCACAGTTAAACGACTGAGACAGACTAGTCGCCAGACAACATTTCACCCGGAGAAGGCCGCAGAAAAAAACCAACGGAAACATTGGGAACAAGAAACAGCAACAATGGTGAGGAGTATCCAAAAGCTATCGACTAGAACTGATGCAATAAAAAATACATATTTTAGAAAAAAATGAGTTTAAAGATAATGTTCGTATTGTTAAAAGTAATTGGAAAAAGCATATCAGACCAGATAGAAATATGGAGAGCAGTATAAAATAACAGAAAGACATTTACGATCACAAGACTGCTTTTATAAAATTAAAATAAAATCAACATTTCCATACATCTTTCCTCATCTCAACTCCCCAAAGAATGTGTATGATGACTGATGAGGGTCAGTGATAATATCGATCGAATCATTCGTGTGTGCAAATTAAGAAACATTTATCTGATAAATTACAGTAGAGTATAGTCATTAAATATAATTGATTGTTATGAATTAATAAATATTTAATTGTATGACTTTCTGGGTGGACGACAAATTTTTGAATGCCAATCATTAGGAAAAGTTCATTTTATTGATTTTTACAGATATTTTAAAGAACGGGGAAGATTGGGAAAGAGTAATATACCGTTTCTATTTTAGTGCAGCACAAATGTTATCGTAAACGAATAAGTTAGCCTACAGAGACAATAAATGAGATTTTTTCAAAAATTAATTCCAGCTCAGTGGTTAGCTGTAAGTATTTATCATCTTGATGGCAATTTAAAAAGTAGAAATTATTCTTCATTAAAAGATTCGAAATAAAACAGAGACATTTTGTATCATCAGAAATTTGAACAAGATTTTTTTTTTAACGTAACCTCACATTTTCCTGACGCTGAGGCCATATGTAGGGAGAACGTTCCAAAAGTGTAAAGTCTGACGTGCTTAGATAGGTTTAGGGGTCTTAGTGTTACAAACTTGTGTTTGAGAATAGAATTTCGGTGTGAAATACCTAAAAACACTTATGCATCTTTTTTTAATACTCGAATATTATCAAAACGTATTGTACAATCATCATCAGTCTTTTAACATCCGTCGTTGCACATAAGCCTCCACCAAGATTCGCTACAATATTCTATCGCAGGAGTTGCGTATCCAATATCTCCCGGCCCTGTTCAACTGGTCACGCCATCTTATTTTGTGCCTGTCACAATATCACATATGATCTATGTTGTGAGTTGTGATGTTCAATGCTGGTTTGACATTTTTGCAATCTGGTCATTGCTATATCAGTTTTCATAAAGGATTCTCTGACTCTTGTTTTTTTCCTCTAATATAGCGTGCTGCCTTCTGGTCTCTCCATGTGATGTTGTACATTATTTTCTCTTGTGCCAATTGCATGGTTTTTACTTTTGACTGCCGATCTTTTGGTTAGATTCCATGTTTCAACTCCTTAAGTGACTATCGAGAGGATGCATTGGTTGTAGAACTTACTTTCAAAAATGTTATACCCAAGGAAAATCAATGGAAATCATTTTGATTTATCATTTTTTTTAATTAACTTAATCATTTTTACACGCTTGTACATTTAAAACTCATGCACAAATGGTTTTGATGCCTCAAGACCATATTATGTTTAGTGTCTGCATCGATGTTTCAGACCCACAAAATATGTTCAAGACAGTCATTACAATGCTGCAAGTACAGAGTGAAAATCAACATTTCAGGATTACTTGAATGCCCAGCAAGGGGCAGTATATAAAATGTTATACCAACAAAGGCCATAAAGTGAGGATATCAGCGAATAGCGGAAAGTGTACTGTAAGCGTAGATTTCATTGGGCTGCAAATTCTATTTTAGATGAGAAAGCAAAGAGCCGTGTGTCCAGTGTGCATTCCAACTTGAATTTTGAGATACAGAGTATCTTAAAAAGAATAGAACTTTTTATAAAATTATAATTTTGCAACTTTTCAATATGAATACATATTTTCTTACAAAGCAACTAAGAATTTGAAGTAACGCGCTGTAAACATATATATTTTTTAAGTATAAAAAATGTTTTCAACTACAATTATCTTATTCATTGTTCATCAAATCATTTTTAAATGAAAATTTTCAACATTCTTTTGTCTTACTAATAAAAAAAAAGATTATTACTCTAAAATTGACATTCTTACAAGTTTTGGGCATTTTATCGATATGCTGTCGCTTTGTTGTCAACAGCTAATTCGCGTAAAGCTTGTCTACTAGCTCTTCTTGAGGGAAAAAACGGATGAAAATTCTAATTGTGTGCTGACTGTTCTAAATGGACAAAATATGTGAAATCGCCTATAATTGCAATAACCAGGAAGAAACGACGAAAAATGAAAAAAAGCATAATTTCCCTAGTGTCATTCAGAACTACTTTTTTGACAGGTAGGGCTGTAAGAAGAGACACGACGTTAGCACTTCAGCACTCAATTAACTATCTTCCTTTTAGAAACTTTTTTTTCTTTCTCAGTGATCGCAACAGGGGTCTCAGTCTTGTCCTAATATCATATACAGTTCTCAAGATAGGGGAGAACTCTACCAACTATCAAGTGCAATTAAGCAAGGAAGAGAGTTCACGCTAAATGAGTCAATCCAATTTTAACGAAAAGTTGAAATATCGAAGCGAAATTTAAAGTAGAACAGGTCTGGTTGGTCACACTATAGAAACCATGATGTGCAAGCCATGTTTCGAGATGATCAATTAGAAAATTGGATAAAAGCGTGATCAATGAATAAGTTACTTCTCTCAAAGTTTCTTGCGTAGTGAGCACTAAAAAAACGTCTGCCCCCGCCCCTAAGAATCTACTTTATGGGGGAAAAAAGAAAAAAGAAGAGTTTTTTTTCTGGACACGGTAATGAGAGGGTGCTTTTATTTTCAGTCCCATTAGTGCTGTCTGTACGCATCATACAGATGTATCTAGCGAACTAGATAGCTGGACAGCCAGACCAATTAAAAAACTGCAGAAACCTTTGATGAATATTTTGGTGACAGTACTGGTTGACAGTTTCTAACATATATTTCGAACGAAATGAAAAAGTGCATTACACAAAAATCATTTAAAGAATTTGTAGAAATATTTTCAAGAAATCAAATCATTCAAAATATTTTGATTCTTTCTCTTTTCTCCCTTGAGTCTCACTTCTTACTTCCATTTTTCTATTGATATTCCTAACAGCTCGGCGTCTTTTTTTCAAAGATTGATGGCTCGATTTAAGAGAAGCAGCTCACTTGAACAGATTCGATATTTGTGATTTCAAATTATGTATGGCCCAGCATTCACTTTCGAACTCCTATGAATCGAGATAGATATCTTCAAGTAGAGTTTAGTCTGGTTGGCTGATGTAAAAATGTGAAGGGATCAGTGGAACTCAGGCTTCTTTGCTGCTTGCGCATTGAATATATGTTAATGAGATGATGTTGATCAATAGAAAGTATTTATGCGAAATATTGTATGTATATATGTATGTATTTGGATTGAACAAACAAAGGATGGTATATGGTAGCAAGCTATACCCCGGCTGAACGAATATTTGAATACTCATACGCTAAAAGAGTCGAATCTTTAAACCACGTATAATTATCAATATGCAAATGTCTTCTGCCACGCCAAAGGACGGAGTTGGCATAGTAAAATTGAAATTCATTTCTTTTTTGCGGCTGACATAAGGAAATAGAATTTAGTTTATGTTCTAACGATGTAATAAAATTCAAAGAATAATATAAAAATGTAAAAAGTCATAAAAATAAGAGCATAATTTTAAAAATCTGTTTGCAGTAAACATAAACTTATTCTCAAAGCTCATTGCAATACAAATCTCTATTATCCACGTCTATAAAATGCAATGTGTATAGACGGCTATTCTCCAAGCTGACTGCAATGCAAATCTCTATTATCCACGTATATAAAATGCAATGTGTATAGAAGGCTATTCTCCAAGCTCACTGCAATGCAAATATCTATTATCCACGTATATGAAATGCAATGTGTACAGAAAGCTATTCTCCAAGCTCACTGCAATGCAAATCTCTATTATCCACGTATATAAAATGCAATGTGTACAGAAAGCTACTCTCCAAGCTCAGTGCAATGCAAATCTCTATTATCCACGTATATAAAATGCAATGTGTACAGAAAGCTACTCTCCAAGCTCACTGCAATGCAAATCTCTATTATCCACGTATATAAAATGCAATGTGTACAGAAAGCTACTCTCCAAGCTCAGTGCAATGCAAATCTCTATTATCCACGTATATAAAATGCAATGTGTACAGAAAGCTATTCTCCAAGCTCACTGCAATGCAAATATCTATTATCCACGTAATTAAAATGCAATGTGTACAGAAAGCTACTCTCCAAGCTCACTGCAATGCAAATCTCTATTATCCACGTATATAAAATGCAATGTGTACAGAAAGCTACTCTCCAAGCTCACTGCAATGCAAATCTTTATTATCCACGTATATAAAATGCAATATGTACAGAAAGCTACTCTCCAAGCTCACTGCAATGCAAATCTCTATTATCCACGTATATGAAATGCAATGTGTACAGAAAGCTACTCTCCAAGCTCAGTGCAATGCAAATCTCTATTATCCACGTATATAAAATGCAATGTGTACAGAAAGCTACTTTCCAAGCTCAGTGCAATGCAAATCTCTATTATCCACGTATATAAAATGCAATGTGTACAGAAAGCTACTCTCCAAGCTCAGTGCAATGCAAATCTCTATTATCCACGTATATAAAATGCAATGTGTACAGAAAGCTATTCTCCAAGCTCACTGCAATGCAAATCTTTATTATCCACGTATATAAAATGCAATGTGTACAGAAAGCTACTCTCCAAGCTCAGTGCAATGCAAATCTCTATTATCCACGTATATAAAATGCAATGTGTACAGAAAGCTACTCTCCAAGCTCAGTGCAATGCAAATCTCTATTATCCACGTATATAAAATGCAATGTGTACAGAAAGCTACTCTCCAAGCTCAGTGCAATGCAAATCTCTATTATCCACGTATATAAAATGCAATGTGTACAGAAAGCTATTCTCCAAGCTCACTGCAATGCAAATATCTATTATCCACGTAATTAAAATGCAATGTGTACAGAAAGCTATTCTCCAAGCTCACTGCAATGCAAATATCTATTATACACGTATATAAAATTCACTGCAATGCAAATATCTATTATCCACGTAATTAAAATGCAATGTGTACAGAAAGCTATTCTCCAAGCTCACTGCAATGCAAATATCTATTATCCACGTAATTAAAATGCAATGTGTACAGAAAGCTATTCTCCAAGCTCACTGCAATGCAAATATCTATTATACACGTATATAAAATTCACTGCAATGCAAATATCTATTATCCACGTATATAAAATGCAATGTGTATAGAAGGCTATTCTCCAAGCTTGCTGCAGTGCAAATTGCTATTATCCACGTACATATAATGTAATGAGTATATAAGGCTATTCTCCAATCTCACTGTATGTGTGTATGTGTATGTGTGCATGGGCATATGTAAAAGTACGCCTGTGCTTGTATGTGTATGTGTTTGTATGTGTGTGCGTTTGTATGCTTGTTTGGCATAACCTAATCTTTGAATATATACACACTAACTTTATGATAATTATTATTCTTTCACCATAATGTTACATGTAATGCTCAGAAACCAGCTGGCACCCCATCCCCACTGAAGGATCTTTTCCTAAAATAAAATGGAGTATTTCAAATATTCTTTTCAATTAAAATCATTCAATGCAAGTCAGGTGTTTGAAAAAACATTTAGAGGGTTAGTTAACAGTAGTAAATATTATCAAAACGTTTTTCTCAGATGGTGATGGTTGAAAACTTTCCCTTCTATGTTTGCAACTAAATATTTGCGAGTATATATCTTCCAGTCAATAATTTCACTTCCAACATTCCTCAGCTGACCCAATCGTGCAAAAATAATTCTCACCTAGCACCACATTTTATTCTCTTTTAATCATATCTGTCTTGATGGGGAATAATTTGAAGTTCATCGGTAAATGATGAGAAAAAAAAGAAAAGAAATTTACTCTACACTAAAAATATTTATTTTTTAATATAATGTACTTCTGTGTCGATGCACTTGATTGCATCGTGAATATCAATCATATAGATCAAGTATTATACGGTGAAAATTTTAGATCGAAATCCAGCTAATAACTACATTTCATGCTGAGGACTTATTGATACAGATTTGTAGTAATACATTTCACTCTAATACATTTTATAAACATCATCATTGCGTTTTTTAAGAACACTGTTAGAAATTAATTTTCAGACTTTTTGTTGATCATTAGATCTTTTTAGGACAGCAGATCTCCATGAAATCCTCGAAAGAAGAAATGAGGCGAAGAATCACTCATCAACCACAAGATAACACCGTATATAAAAGAAGAAAAGACCAAAAGTCAAGAGATATCATAAAATCCATAAGAAAACTCAAATGGCAATGGGCTGGTCATAGTGAGAAAAATCAGAAAACCTATGAATATCACGACTCACCAATTGGATCCCTAGAAATCATATGTAACACTACGGCTGGCAAAAATAAGATGGTTTGACCAACAATACATGTTCAAAAAATACCAGCTCCGTGAAGCCCGCGATAGAGAAGTCTGGCTAATCTTGGAAGGGGTCTATGTCCAACAACGGAAGCTAAAGGCTGATGATGACGATTTGTCGATTAGAGAACCGAGCCAAAACCACTTATTTTCAATGAGTAATAAGAAGATGGCCGCCGTTGATATAAGGGATTATATTAGCCAAAAATTTTATTAGAATATGTTTTGGTCAGCGTAAGAATTGTCGGAAGCAATTTAGGTTCGTTGGACATGCGTCACGCTAAAACCACACGTTTCCTCGGAAATAGGAAAGTACTCGTCCGATTCACTGAAGGGCATAATCAAGATATTTTTTCGAATGGTGAGCAATAGACTACGAAAGAAGTCAAGAAATTTTGGAGTGGATTAATGTACAATCACTCCCCTACGCCTTAGTTTACGGTCTGCACCGTACAAAAGCCCCAAAGGTTTCTTTGGGTCCACACAATATCTCCGAATTTCATCAATTGATTTCGGTGGAACTTTGTGGAAGGATAGGCGATAGGCTACTAAGGAAGTGATTAAACTTTGGAGCGGGTCCATTCTTGATTATTCATCATATTCTATTGCCATCAGTCCAAACAGGTGTTCCATTACAATACAAGTGTTTATGATGTTTGATTTTAAATAGCTCAAAATGACTTGCATGTAGTTTTGTAAACTTTACTCAGCATGAAATTTCCTTTCCAACGATATACAATATGCTCATTGTAGATGAATAATTCTTTTCTAACTAGAGCATCACTGCAAAAGTCTGCCATTATGAAAGATTGAGCAAAAATCGTCAGCAGCTCATCTGGAATGTCTACCCAAAATAATCTTACTCACTGAAGATCTCTCTCGCATGTCCTGCTGGTCTCATTAGTCAACCCAGGAAATCCCACAGGGCTCTATTACAACGCCAGGACGATAAGAACTGAAATAATGATTCAAAGTAACGAATCGGAATTAAAACAAATATGCAGCTGATGGTCTGGTGTATAATACATGACGATAACCATCCGCTCTGTGTTAGAGTTAAACAAAGAGGAAGGATGTTGCAGATATCGTGGATGTGAATGTCTGATAAAGGGAATTATAGATGGTAATTCTTTCTTTCAAAACAGGCCCGATTAGTCCGTCAATAGAGACCAATCATCATGCTATATTGGAGTTTATCAATTGAAAATTTGAAAAGGGGTGATAAATGATTAAAATACTTCTGTCGCCTTCTATTACGCAGTAATCTCTCTAAAAAAAAAAGTCCTAATAAAAAATTGAATAAAAGCATGAATGCTGCCAGACACAAACTAAGGGGCAAATTTAGCATAAATATAAATTGCAAATTGAACCCTACAAAAAAACTGGGTAATGGGTCAGAAAATTTTTTTTTAAACACAAGAAATTATTCAAATTTACAGCCCTCTGGCTACTTAAGTTCGGCCTATACGCGTGATACATACATAGCCAGCCGGCCAATCCGACCAGCTTAAAAACTGAAGAAACCTATGTTGATATTTTTAGCGTCAGTTATTGTTGACGGTTTGTAATATTGAATACGTTTATGTAACCGTACGCCTCAAACCATTTTGGCCAGTCGTTGGTTTTTCAACATGATACTGACCCGAAACACATACAATTAGAGACTAATTAGAACTTCCATTGAAGACAATAACACAGAAGTGCTACAGTTGCCAAACAAGCCACAGACCAACGAAATTCTCATATCAATAGGTCGAAACTGAAATCCAACGCAATAAGCTAACAGATGCAAAAGATTTCTAAATCAGTTAGAACAGCGGTCTCCAACCTTATGGCCGCAGGGACCAGCCGACCCTCTTGCATTATCTCGTCAAAGACTCGCTACCATTAATGCTGTATTTCTATTTTTCAAATACTAACATTCATGTTTTTAACTTTTTTTAAACGTAACAATTAAATGTATGAACTCTTTGCGTATTATGATGATCATTTGACACAGGAACTACATCTTGAATCGGGCATTGTATTTATAATTAAACAAATAAACTGTTAGATTGCCTTTGTTTTTTTTTGCCAATGATAGAATAAACAATTTTTAAAAGTTTACGGTTTCGCATTGATTTGTTTTGTGCGCCATCTAAGATAGGAATATTATTATGTATGCATCCAAAATGAATTCGACTTGAAAAGTAAACGGTGCCCCCGGCACTTTTAATACTTATGGAAGTGCTCTCCGACGCAAAAAGGTTGGGAATTCCTGTGTTGGGAAAATCCTATTGCAATCAGTAAGGAATCGAATCACTTCGGCACCCCGTATATGAGCTGCTGTGTTAAAAACCTTTGGTTTTCCTCATTAACACATTTCCTTTGTTTGTGCTCTTTAATAAATATGACAAATGATACGAATATCCTTGAACTATCTGATCGCAGTACTTCTGACAGATTGATATTATATTACAGCACCTCAGACATTCACGTTAAAATAGATATTGCATCAAAGAGAAACAGGTTAGGTTAGTCACACAATAAAAACCATCATGTGACCAATGTCTTTTGCCAGCATGCTTTGTTGGTGATGATCAATCAGAAAATTGAAATAATAAGTGATCAGTAAATAAGCTACTTTTCTCACCTTTTGTTGCTACATTACAAAAATTCGAATTTTCAAATGACAAGCAGGCACAATCTAGTTACAAATCTAGCATAAACTTACATTGTGAATTGATTCCCCTTGAAATCATATTTTGGGTAGGAATTTTGAAACATGCTTTTGAGCTATGTAAATTCATGCTAAATTGCTCCCTTGATTTGAGCTCAAAATTGTTCACTGGTGTATTTTGAAATTTCAGTCTTTTTAGTGATCCCGACCCAACGAAAGGCGAGAGAACTAACAATTTTTTTTTTAATTGATCAGACCCTAAAATGGCATTCTGCCAAAGGTCTTTGGTCACATGGCAGTTCCTACAGAGTCACTACCTGTTTGTGTACGATTTAAAAGATTTACAAAATTTATGAAACGTAATAATTTATGAACTAATGTACGTACTCCAGTCCTTGATATATTGCATATTCTGCTGTCTTATGATCTCTGAAAACCCAAATGGCAATGGGCTGGTCATGTTGTGAGAATGAAAGATAACCAATGGACATCACAACTTACAACATTGATCTCCAAAGATCACATACAAAACCGAGGCCAACAAAATACAAGACTGAGAGATGAACTAGACAAATTTGGAAAATACTGGCTGTGCGACGCCCATGATAGAGAAATATGGCGGATCCTGGGGAAATCATATGTGCAACAATGGACGTTAAAAGACTGATGATGATGATGATGATGATGATGATGATGATGATGATGACTCCAGTCCTTAAATTCAGTAAGGCTATTGGGCAAGGAAACAATATGTATGAGTGGTCTCCTTTACATGATATCATTATTTACAGCTGTTGTACATTTTTTGAAATAAAATCAAAATAACTATGCTCTGGTTTCAATCCGCCTGCATAAATAAAGAATCCTGTGTTTACGTGTTGAGTAATCACTCTGAAATATAGAAAAGATTGCCTTTTATTTACATGGAAACTGCATCTATATTAAGGCTGCGAGCTAAAATATCTGATGATGTAATCAAAAAACATCTTTTAGTTTTATCTGTTTTTCTCAACTTCCCTGTGTATGGAAGAACCAAGGCAACCAAAATATGGATGATTCTTTTTGATTAACGGCAAAACTTTTATTTTGATATTGCGTAGAAACCATTTTCTAACGTCTCGTACAACTGTCATTTTTTTAATCCCTGAAGCAAAAATATTTTTATCAATCATCTTTCAAAAACGAAAAAAAAAAAGTTTAAGACCTTATCAAGTTCCATTGACTGGCTCCTTTTTTTGTTGTTGCTATGTTTTATTTTCTGAATATTTTTTTTTTTTCACAAAAGCTGATTTGATCAAATCTGAACAGAATGACCAGATTAGCCTAAACTCTTGTCTTGTGATGTTTGATTTTTATTTTCTTCTAAAAGGAGTTATTGGGAGTCACGTTTGAAAGTTGTGCTTCATCAGAGACTGACAAGTTACACGAAAAATGGAGATGAAGCATGCATTTTTTTTTTCATTTCCTTGAGACTTTAAAGCTAAATGGCATTTACGTATGCGTGACTGAGAATAAATCTCAACAATAAACTTCTCCTTCCAAATCATTCAGATCCTTTCATCGCTGTTGTCGTCTCTTCCTGTTCAGAATATTTCTCTCCGTTTTCAATTCAATTTCTTTACTGAAATCATTTCTCTACTCAAAAAAGCAAACATTGTTCCAAAAGGTTTTCGGCTAGGAATGTTATTCCAACCTCAAACTGTTACTCAATTTATGGATATTACTGCTATTAATTTTCTCATCCATATTTTTTCTTCTAATTCGGTGTAAAACGAGTCATTTACTTTCGAAATAAAGTGTATCAAGTATTAAACACTGATTCTGCGTAACGTCAAGATCAGACTGGACATAAAATGAGGCATCAAACGAACACATTCCTAATAGTTTTCTTGATACTTCATTATCATGCATTCCAGTTTGATATTTCTCTAACAGAGAATCAAAGCTCTTTGATACTCCAACACACTCCACTGAATTCTTATCCAATTGTTTTGTCCGCACATTTCAACTTGTATTATAGAGTATATTATCCCACATAGCAATCTGATATGACCATCTTGACTATCCTTTAGTACACACACACACACATATCTATCTATCTATCAATCCATCTATCTATCTATCTATCTATCTATCTATCTCTCTTTATATATATATGTATATATACATATATATATATATATATATATATATATATATATATATCAACCTATGTAAAATAACAAACTACATGTATAACGTAAGCTATGTATTAAAATCATAGCTGAAAGAGAGGTGGTGTTTAAACAATACTGCTGGGATGCCATGTTAATATAACTGTTCTGTTTTTAAAATCCCCGGAATAGTTACGGTAGATAACTGAGGATCCCAAAAACAAAGAATTAACTCATAGTACCGTAATAAAAGTATACGTAAAACGTAAAAGAACAGCTGAAAAAATTTCATTGACAAATATTGGGAGATAAGTGACAGAAGTGACTAAAAAAAATGAAAAAGAGCTGTGATACTTTGTAGAATATATATATATATATATATATATATATATATATATATATATATATATATATATATATATATATATATATCCAAACAGGTCTTTAATAAAACAACTGATGATCCCCACTATACTATTCAACGTAAATTAGAATCCAAATGTAAGCAATGATGAGATTCTTATTCTGTGTATAAAGCAGAATATCTGAACCTAGTACATCAACAAGGCTCGGATGATTTGGAGGACTTTTTGTATTATGATTACGTAATCTTTAAACTAAAATTTGTTTCAGCCAAAGTAAAAAAAAACTGTGATTATATATATTCTCAGTTTGTGAAAATACAAAGAGAAAACGAACGAAAACCGATTTTATCCGTTGTGGATGTTTAATCACAAAGCTCAAATTTTGATATAGTGAATATAGATATCGATATGCAAAAAAAAGAATTATAAGTGCATATACCCGGTGAATGTTAACATTTTGTGCTTATTGCACTTATCGGCAACCGGCAATATCGGCAACCAGGAAAATATTGCTGGTTGCTGATGAGTGCGATAGACACAGAATGTTGATATTCATCGGGTATATGCCCCTGTAATTCTTATTTTCGCAGATAGAGAGAGGAGGAAGAGAAAAGGGGGAGCAGATGAATAGCCAGGTTTTACTCCCCATTTTACTGGCCTTTTTGGTGGGATCAAAGTGTAGTATTTGTTCCACGGCATTGCCCGAGTCGCTGGTACTGATATTGGCCCGCTGAATGGGCTAGAGATTCTGTGGTGGATGGGGATCAAGACTGAGTGCGCAGGTGCAATGCGTCAGCCAATGAGGGTACACTGAAGCTGCGCATTGTTAAGCGCATTGTTAAGCGCATTGGAAAGCTTTGGACTCGTCCTTGGGTTCCATTTCTATTACTCAGCCTAGTTGCAGGGAAGCAGTTCGCCCCCGGGCGGCGCTATCCCATTGCACCAAAAGGGATAAGTCGGGATCGTCCTGACGCTTTCGCAACCTCGGTTGCTTTGGCAAACTCAGTCGTGTCGGCTGGAGCTATTCTTCATAAGATGCTCCATTTTCCCACGTAAAGGTTGACTTTGTGTTGCATTTTGCTTCGATGGGGGTGCAGATAAATATAGCCCCGGGGCAGCACTGTCGCATTGCACTAAGAGGGACAGGTCAGGCTCGTCCTGACACTTTCGCAACCACGGTTGCATTAGTAATTACAGTTGCAACGGCTGGGGTTATTTTTTGATGGGGTGCTCCAATTTTCCACGTTGAGTTTGACCTTGTGTCGCATTTCGCTCCGGTGGGGATGTGGATAAGTACAGCCCCATGTCCTTCTAGATATGAATCGTACTTCGTTGAATATTCGAACCATTTCGCACTGAAAACAACTGATTGAGTAGTATACAATGTGTTATATGGCATAGATTTTTCAGAATATACTAATTAAAATAAAATGGACTACGAATATGTTCAGTTTTTCTTATGATTAATAATTCAGGGTTTCCAACTATGACAAATTGTCAGTTTACTACCACCTATAAAAGAAACAACAGAAATTCATGATCACTTATTGAATTCCAAAAATTAATAGCTATGTTCTCCAACCAACTATCTAGTGTTTGACTATGGTATTTTTTGCCAATTTGTATTCAGTTGTCCAATCAAAGATTTAGATGACAAATGAAATAATTATACAGCTTTCAGTTCATAAAATGATGAGTGGAATGATTTGCCCTCTAAGGTCCTCAGTGTCCAGCAGAAAAAACAAAAAACAACCAGGAATCATCAACAATAATGTAGAGTTTATTATAAAAAAATTATCATGACAAAATAAAGAATATATATATATATATATATATATATATATATATATATATATATATATATATATATATATATATATATGAACTTACCGCTTTAGTAAAGCTGAAAGACTAAACATGTTAATCGAATAAATTTCATATTACCTAGAATTATTGCTTTCTTTCCCAATTTTCAACTATATATATATATATATATATATATATATATATATATATATATATATATATATATACAGACACACATACACATGTACTTATGTATATATGTGTGTGTGTGTGTGTGTTCTTTTGTGGTCATGAAAGCTCATATGTTCTGGTTGTCATCACCCTGGCAACACAAAACAGAAAAGTCTTTGCAAACTCTTCTGCCTGAAGCAGGATCTTCTTAAGAGTCAAGACAACCAAACAACCTCAAAATTATCGACAGACAAACTCTGTGCATTATTAATGCAACTGTGTACAACCTTGAGTCACAATTGTTCCGGTGTTGAGATAGTCAACAGTGATGTCTACTTGAGAAAATCTTAGTGCTAGATCGACCACAGAAAAGCGTCGAAAAATGCCAAAATAAGCTAAAAAAATAAAGTTAACCATTTTATGATCGTCTTCACTGGTTAAAATGACCAGATTTGTCTAAAATCGATAGGAAATAGCAGAAAAATAGCGCTAACTGTTGAATTTTTGCGCTGCCAAATCAAGGAATGTGCTAAATTTAGCGCAAAAAGCGCTAAATTGGCAACACGGTCAGTCAACCACTCTGTTAGATGCTTTGATTATGAAAACCAGTTCAGTTAAGTAGTAACCGATAAGATTTGAATGTAGTTGTGTGAACTTGATGGTAGGTCGATATCTGTCACTTCGTCTATGACGAAGTGTTTGTTGCATTGAAAGCTGGGTATAATGAAAATATGGATTAATGGGAAAATGGAATCCTCGGTATATTGCGTCTGGGAAATTACGATGTAGAATTACTGTGGTACCAGTCTCAACAAAGACAAGTTGTTCGACAAAATTACATTCTAAATAATGTATGAATACAAATAAACATCTGTAGGATGTGATAAATAAATAATTGTATTATAATTCAAAAATTAATGCCGTCCGCCTATCCGCCAGAAAATTAGCGCCTCGATGCTTAATATAAATCTGGATAAATATCAATGAAAAGTAGATGATTCTGAATAATTTTCAAAAATTTCGTATTTTTTTTCACTTTGTAATTGAAGGAATTTCGCTAAGAGATGGGGAGCAATTGGAACCTCTCGTTAAATAAAATTTCGTTAATAGTGTTCTTCGCTATGAAAGGTACCATCGTATTTTGATTGGGAAGTTTTTGTTAAAGGGAAAAAGTCTGAGCGAGAAGAAGACTGGGGGCTTGGCTCCAGAGATTGGGGAGGGTTTTCCACGTCTTTCTGGGTAATAATTCGGCGAGGTTTGTACATGAATAGGCCGACAGCGCGTGCAATCGAGTTATAAGATGAATACGATGTGTGCACATACGATCTCACCTTTTGAACCAAGAGTTTGCATGGTATAGTCCAGTGAAGCGGCGCAAATAGTTACAGGGCCCCTAGGAATCGAACACTGCAGACAATTAAATAATTTAAAATACTAATTTGCGTATTTGCCTTTTACGGATAGACATTTTCTTGCTGAAGCAAAAATCAAATTTGATTGAGTTTTTCATCCAAAATAGAAAAAAATTCTCAGAGATCTAAGGGTGACGAAAGATATTTCTCAATGCTAGAGTAATGCCTGTTCCAAAAGTGCATGTTAGGAAGAGGCTGGACTTTTCTGGTGTTTGGAGCAGCCTGCCATGATTTAGATCAATTGCCAATTTAGACAGTTCATTTCTAAATTTAGATCTAGTGCCAATTTAGATATTTAATATCTGAATTTATACCTGTTGCAAATTTGGATACTTTACATCTAAATTTGTATCTATAATTTCTGATAAAAGATCAATATTTGTAGCTTTTTTAATTTAGATTTATTCGATTTCTCGAGAACCGAAAATGAAAAAAAAGCATTAGACTCGTCACTGAGTTGTCTTTTGTGTTGACTAATATACCTGGAATATGTCAACTGCGTACATCAGCAAATTGCCGAGCAATCACAGTGTTTTAGATTTCTCAAGAACCGCCCATCAAAACAATTTCAAAATCGACACTGCGATGCCTATTTTGTAAACTGCCACAATGGCAAGTTGCCGAGTTATGTTGGTGCATGCACACACGCCCATAGAGATTTCTTCAATAATAATTAGAAAACCTGGGTTACTGAGAAAAGTTAATCAATTTTCTCGATCACGGAAATTTTCATGTCATATTGGACAATTTCCTATTGCGAATTGCAATTCTCTCTGGTTGTAATGTAAGATGCAAAAAGGTCTTAAAAAAGACATCAGAATGTGTATCTGAAGAAACTTTATGTATCTGACTGCTGAAAGTTGTTATTTATGTTTTTCGATCCAGGCAGAAAGACACAAAATCCAATATTCACGTTCCTATAAATATACACACGAAGACACGCTGAAGCCAAAGCAAAAATCTCAGGAAAAAAAACAAATCAAGACAGGTCTGGTTAGTTACTCAATAGAAACCGTCCATATGATCGTATTTTGACAGCATGCTGTTTTGGGGGTGATCAATTAAAAGAATTGGCAAAAAGGGGGAATCCATGAATATTGTGTCTCTCACCTTTTGTTAGATTCTAAAAAGGCTGAACAAACAAACAAAAGTAAGACTGAAAATTGTCGGTACAAACTGGGAACCAATTTCAATTTAAAACTGACGTTGTTTTTTGACGCTGTCCCCACTAAAATCCTATTTTGTGGAGGAATTTTCGATCTTTTTTTCAAATATAGAGAGTAAACATTTAAATTTTTAGCCATTTAGCTCTTTTGGTGCAGCCTGTAAGCATGCTACATCCATACATAGCCAGCCATACCAAATTAAACACCGAAGAAAAGTATGTTAACAGCTTTGGTGACAGTTCGGTTGACAGTTTTTTAATTTAAAACTAATAATTTCTATCCGTGAGAGAACGATAATAGAAACAAGCAACCAAAGAAAGAATGATAAAATCACAAAAATGCATTGTACAGAAAAAAAGAGAGTGAGAAGAAGTAATAAGAGAGAGAGAGAGAGAGAGAGAGAGAGAGAGAGAGAGAGAGAGAGAGAGAGAGAGAGAGAGTGTGTGTGTAATAAGGGAGGTAATCGATACCAAAGTAATTTAACATATAAGGAAAGGTAGGTCTGGTTAGTCAATGAACAGAAACTGTCACTCTAACAATATCTTTTGCCAGCATGTCATGTTGGGGATGATCAATTGAAAAATTGGAAAAGGTGGTATCAATGGATGAGTTACTTCTCTTGAATTCTCCCGGGCAGTGATCGCTAAAAATAAATCTGAATTTTCTAGAGATAAGAGTGAATGCTGATGAACATTTATTTGTGATCAATTCAGCATAAACTTACATCGGAAATCGAACAGTGTCTATTGGGTTGGAGTGATCCTCAAAAACAAAAAAAGTTTCTTCTTGTCATAATAAGAAGTAAATGTTCAATTTATCAATCTTGCAGCTCCATTGGTACGACCCGTACGCATGGCACATAGCCAACCAGATTGCCAGTCAAACTAATTTGAAAACTGAAGAAACTTATGTTGACAGTCTTGGTTGACTGTTTCTAAAAAAATCGAAAAAAGTTAGTGGAGCTGCCTAAAAATAATCAAGATTCATACATAGAAATAGATGAGAAAAAAAAGAAGTAAGCAAATGTAGTTTATGGAAATGAAGCAAAAATCCTGGCCAGTGCCCCTACGTTGGCAACAATATCCCCCCCCCTCTCCAGGCTCCCCGTATCACAAGTTTCTCTTGACTCGGCTTGCAATATGAAAAATAGACTTAGAGATGTTAAACACCCGAAGTGTTTAACTTCGATGATCGCGCGAGTATTGAGAGTGATCAAATAAAAAAATTGGAAAAAGTGTTGATCAATGCATTTTTCCCTCAATTTTTGTTGGGTGGAAATCACTGAAAGGAAGCCCAAAAGACACAAATATAGCATAAATTTACATTGTAAATTGAACCATCCCAATAAAAGCATTTTTGGGTTGGTGACAAAAAACTTTTTTCTAAACATAATAAGGAGTAAATGTTTGAATTTTCAGCCTCTAGCTCAGTTTATGCGGCCTATGCAAGGGATAGATACATAGCCAGCCAGTTTACGTTAAAAACTGAGAAAACCTTTGATGATTTTGTCTATGTTGATGTTGGCAGTAGTGGTTCATGGTTTCTAACAAATGGGAAACAGGATCGAACGAAGAATTGATGAGGAAAGAGAAAACAGGAGCAAAGGGCTGTCCCACTGAAGATCCACGGAAAAATAGCTCGAAGGAGGTCTTCGGTATATGCTGTATATATCTGATCAATAAAATCCCTTTTCCCTTGTAATTGAGAGGCAATAAGACAAGATTGGGATTTCATGGACAGGCAAGATCCAGAAAAAGAAGTGAAGTGTACAAATATTTGTTTGCATTGGTTCTAGCGAAGTCTGCCTCCTTCGGGTTGGATAATGGCCAAGCGTAGATGTCTGGGTTGCAAAAACATGATTCTCTGACAATTCAATAGATGATATTGATTATCAGTTTGATACAGCGAATGTCTTAGGGTTTGGGAAATGGGACTCATAGAATATTCTGAAAGCTCGGACAGAAGTCGAGCCGCAAAATTGGACAGAGATCATGTGCAGCCAGCTAACTTGTGATTCAGAATATTTTTATGCTCAGTGGCCATGAGAGCAATAAGTACGACCTTGTTATCCACAGTCCAGGTTCAAGTCCAGCTTTTTCTAATTACTACGTAGGTTTATTCGTGTAGATTCCGACTACAACCCGCACAATACATGTGTGCTAACAAAATTTCCCGAAACCGTTGACATTATATACGTATATATATTTATCTATTTATATCTATGTGCAATTTTTGAGTTTCTACATCCATGTCTACATGCACGTATGTTAGGGCATTCAAATCATGCACAGAAATCTTTTTATATAACACCCACAATCGGATGGTTAGTTCGTTGTAAGCGTCTTATGGCCGGTCAAACGACTGAACCCTGGGGCTTAAATTATTCTATGAGCTAAATTGATTTGAGGATAAATATAAGATTGGTGGTACTGACTTTGGAACTCCCTAGAGGTCCTCACATGCTAACTTAGTGTCAAAAGTGCTAGTCCTGGCCTTATAGTAAAATAGTATGTATTTAAATGCTTGTATTGTATGTAAGATTTGTGTGAATCTAAAAAAAAATGATCCGTAAAGGAGCTGCTTAGCGACACGAATATGCCATTGACAAACGACGTTCCAACTCCGACTGAGATAATCAGCACTCTATTGCCCTTGGGAAAGACTCGAAAAAGAATAAATGATGTTGTTGACATTGAAAACAGTTTTCGATAGAAGATAATCCCCAAACAGTAATTAGTAATACTTTAATAACACATTATTAACACAACAAATCAGTACAGTATTTTGAAAACAGAAGAGTTTCCTCGGGAAATTTGAAATAAATGCTATAATAGGAATTCATTTAAGGTTTGTTTATTTCTTGTTTGTTAATGCTTATATTTTCACAAATATTCATAATAGTAAAACAGACCTATTCTCTCGATTCCTCTGAAGCAACTATTCGGATAAAATGAATATTCCCGGACCAACTTAAGTTTATCATCTTGTTAAAGCAATCAACACAAAGTATAGATGACTTACCTGATTGTATTCATTTCAGGTATTTACAAAGCCAGTTATTTATACTATTGTTCTTATTATATTCATGTGAGATTGCCATATATTTGTGCATATAGATTAGTATATATATATATATATATATATATATATATATATATATATATGTGTATATGTGTGTGTGTGTGTGTGTAAATACGTATTTATATGCCTATATTTAGATATGTGATCGTGTATGAGGCTTCAGTCTAAATAAATATGTGTGTGTGTGTTGTACACATGTATATCTATCTCTACTGTAAATGTATATACGAATACATACGTCGGTCCGTATGTATAAAACTGATGGCAAATTGTTTGCCAAGACTTCATATTTGGTGTTGGCATGACCAAACAAGATTCATGAGTGAAATAGACCGAAGTAAATCTACCTTCAAAATCTATGTTCAGCAGAAGGCAGACGAAGCCAATATAACTGAAGTGAGAGAAAGGTAAAACAACCTTTGTTTACAATCTCTCCGCTCGAGCAAAGCAATATATATGGTTCTTCTAAATTAGAATATAGGAGGTGTTGACAGCGGACACCAATGTATTCAGAAGTATAAAAAAAATTCCCCTGATTGGATACAGAGAAATTGGTGATACCTAAAGAGGCTGGTGTTGAAAGTGACTTTGAATCGTGTGACCTCAATGTTATCTTACATCTTGAAGCTTTTACTTATTCACAATGACTAAAATGTAGATAAAATACAAAATACACAGACGTACGGACGACCATGTATATGTGTATGTGTGAGAGTTTGTGTGTGTGTGTGTGTGTGTGTAATTCATTCAATTAGAGTTTAATATTGCATCAGGAACCCCGTTTCAACTTGTTGAGATTTCAATCTACCACGTAGGTGAGTGTATTTGTGTGTGTGTGCATCGGGTCCTCTCCCTCCCCAACCGAACTAATGAGCTTTTAATCCCATATGGAATAGCTGATTATAGTATGTGAGCACACACACACACACACGCACACACACACACATACATACAAATGAGCACGCACGTGCAAACTCGCCCACACATGTACAAACTGAGTGATAGATAGATAGATATGTTTATGGAAGGACACAGAATAGTTGAATAGAGGAATTTTGAAAGACTGAGAATGGTATGTTCAGTGGTTCCTGGTTACTGATAAAATGCATTATTTAAAAAAAAATGCTCTAAGTGAAGAATGCTAGAAATGTTAAACTATCCATACCGGAATACACCCGAGTGGCATTGATGTAGGAAATAAATAGCAGAAGGAGAGTATGCATATCAGATTGTAAATAACTTTCCATTCAAAAGGAAATGGAAAGATTTGCGATCGATGTTCTCTATGCCTCGCTCGCTCATTCTTCCTTAACTATCGACAAACTAGTGAGTATATGTGTATGCGCTTTCTTATACAGTTATGTGTATGTGTTTATCCCTGTGCTTACATCTAAATCTGAGTCTGTATCTCTATGACTGAATGTATTAATAGTCCTTCTATGACGTGAAAAGCTGTGAAAGTTGATATCAGGGTTTCCCTTTGAATATAAAGAGGTTCTTTTTTAATTTCATTTATTGGAGAGTTCTGTTTTCTATGCTCCAACTTCGCTCATTCGGTGATATAAACTGGTATCAAAGGCTACCAGCATGCACTTTATTGACCTAGAAGAGTAACGATACCATATGATGGTGGATCAATAAGACCGTAGCTTGATACAGTTATCAGCTGAATTCTGACACGAAAGTTCGAATCATACTCTATTGCCAGCTGGAATAGCGACATCCACAATCAATTTTTTGTGTTCGATTAGAATCCTGTATTTGTTTATTTGTGATATATTTTTTGCGTAAATATCTTAGCGTGTTACATAAATTGTAATAAATTTTATCGACTCGATAGATATGGCAAAGTGAACGAGGACGTAATCAGACGTGCGAATAACCGAGATATTTTAATGACAACTTATGGAAAATGTCGTTCGTCAGATTACCTCTGAAAGTATTTATATTTTTGGAAGTGTGTATTTCCTCAATGAGACTGTTCTAAAATATATGATGACTTTTTGTTAGATAACACCAGCATATCATAAAAAGTATCTTTCGGAAATGCTTAACAACCAACCAGCGATTGATAGATTCATTGACACAAACACAAAAAGATAAAAAAGATACGGGTATAAATATGCATGTGAACTCTGGGATAGATAGATAGATAGATAGATAGATAGATATCATTACAATTTCAATATCCTTTGTTACATAATTTGGGTTTGTCCATAGAAATGATCGAGTGATTCAATTTATTTCATGAATTTACAGGTTAACTATAAATATTCATTTGAATAATCTTGTTAACAGTGAAACAGGGTTAACTTTGTTAGGATTCAATTACTTTTTAATATATATATATATATATATATATATATATATATATATATATATATATATATATATATGTGTGTGTGTGTGTGTGTATGTGTGTGTGTGTGTGAGTGTGTGTGTATGTGTGCATGTGTGTATGAGTGTGAGAATCATAAAAAGTTTTTGACTCATAACAGAGTTAATCACGTTTCACTGATAACAAAATTATTCAACTGAATAACAATGGATAATCTTTTTATGAGTCAATAACGTTTTATAATTCACACACACACACACACACACACACACACACACACACATATATATATATATATATATATATACTTTTATGTAATTGCGCTACATCCCTGTATTGAAAGCACTGTGAAATAAAACAATTTCAAAACTATTTGACATTATATATATATATATATATATATATATATATATATATATACCATCGCCACTTTTTTTATCAATGTTCGTTCGTCTGCTGCGCTATTCTGATCGGATACGTAGAATAAGCACTATGGTGACTGTGATTCGATCATCGGACGTAGAGCATAGGAAATAGGTGAGATACACGCGTGTTACATCTCCAGATAAGAATTTGAGAAGGATTTCAAGCCTTAAGTTTTGTCAAATAGCCAGATGGTGTCGACAGGAGCGGATCAAAGCAGCCGAAGTCCCTTTATTTAAAAAGGAAAAATTGTAGACCACTTTGACAAACCAAATACGGGTGGATTGACAAAGCATGCAATGGGTATCCAATACAAATTATTTATCATTCTAATGTTCAATATCGTCAATTTATAACCTAATGATTATCATATCCATCAGAGTACAATGCAACCACAAATGTAGCTGAATATGAGGCTATATTTTGTAGCTAAATAAGTGATATATCTCATCCTCTAATCACGGCAAATTTTAAAACTTATAAATCACAAAACCGAAAAAAAAAATGGAAATCAAATACTAAAACTGACATGGTTCCTACTTTTGCTGGGTAACTTGGTCTGAATTTACGTAATGATCCAAATTCTGTATATTAATTGGTTTGTTACCACAACAGAGCAGAATCCACGTTCAGAGATCACGAGTCAAAAATATCATAGAATCCATCATAAAATTGCAATGGGCTGGTCTTTCGCTGGAAGATCAGACAACCGCCGGACATCATGACTCACAACGTTGATCCCCGAAGATCATATGTGAAACATTGGTCGGTAGAAAATAAGACAGCGTACCAACGCTAAAAGGCTCTGTGTGTGCGTGTGTGTGCATTTGTGTGTGTGTGTGAGAGAGAGAGAGATAGAGTAAAAAAAATTGTTCTTTCCAGTTTTTTGCTCATATATATTTCATATTCTTCAAATTCATTCCTTTTTTTTTTTCATTTTACTTACGTATTATTTATACTTTTCTCTCTGCTACCTGGTTGTATCCTGGCAAAACTCCAATCAAATTACTAAACAAACCGTCCACTTGGGACATTTCCTACGTACTGACATTTTTCCTCGTCTATCTAAAATAAATGAGGTGAGAACTCTATAATTTTATTAACCCAGTTGCCAATGAATCATGTGAACAGCCCGTTGCAAAAGAGAAGGGTATTGACACGAGCTGCCAGGCTCTCCTTTTGGCAGGCTCTGGATTCAAGAGCACGTTTTTGCGTGTAGCTCAAGTTACGTGTATCTCAACGTATACCTCAAGCTGAGTCGTATTAGGTTAGTGAGGTCAGCCTATGGAGTCTTACTTTGGTTTTGAGTTTCAGTTCTGATTGCTTTTTATTGTTTAGTTCGTCAATTCATATTTCAATCTTTCTGAGATCTTTTTCAAGATTTGATTTAGATACGTTTGTTTGGAGAAGAGACCGTGGCATTCGATAGCTTCTTCCAGATAGGAGCGATTCAAAATGAGAAGAAGTATTTTTTTTTCTAAATCCTGGTGGCTGTTTGAATTTGTAGAGTCTTGTGACTACTGCTTTGAGATGGCTGTGGCATGATTTTATCAAGACAGATGCTGCACTCGAAGTCTTGGTCAATGGTGTATAGACCTGAGGTTATCATGTATATTTCTTGTAGATCTGTACGTATTTATGTATTTGTTCCAGAGTGTCAATGTTGAGAAGCAGATTACTACCTTTCTATTTATTTCGTTTCAGAGGTGCAACAGGTGTATTGGTAACGGCACAGTCAATGGAATCGGTGATCTGAGTTCAAACTCCGGTCTGGTCTGTTTATGTTCATTGTATATGTAATGAGTTTGGGAGAGCCAAGCTATAGGTAAAATGTTGCAGGGTAGGTTGGGTTCTCAAACTTTGGAAAGGAAGCCAGTCTTGGAGAAAGACATGCTAATGCCAGATGTATCGCTTTCTGATTTCGTCAACTAGGCCAAGAAGGAGATTCTGACGACTGGGAATCCCAGGATCTCCATACACTTCACCAAGGTATGCACACTGGAAGGGACGTTTCATTGTCTGTAGAGACAGAGAGTTTGTTCAGTGAAGAATTGTCTCTATGTCTTGGAAAGACAGCTGTGCAAAACTGTATATTTGAGGGCCTAAATAATAGTATATAGAAATACAAATGTCTTGTATATTGAATTTTCTATGCCTATTTTTCAACGATACAAACCCATTTTTTCCGATAAAAGAATAGCAGGTCTGCTATGCCTCTTAATAGAAACCGTCCCATGACCAATGTCTTCCAGCAGCATGCTGTGTTGGGGATGATCTACTCAAAAATTGGGAAAGAGGGCGATCCATGAAAAAAAATTATTTCTCTCACTTTTTCTTGGACATCGTTCGCTAAAAACATTCAGGATTTTCAACAAAAATAGCGTGAATATTACCGGAGACAAACTGATTTTGCATAAACTTACATTAGAAATTACACCTCCCTACTAAAGACCTTTTCAAGAAGATAATTTTCAAAAAACGATTTTTTCTGAGCATAATAAGGAATAAACGTTAGAATCTTTAGTCCTCTAGTTCTATTGGTCTGGCCTGTACGCATGACAAAAACATATTTAGTCAGACCACCAATCAGTCAGCTAAACCAATTTAAAAACTAAAGAAGCCTATGTCAGTCTTGATGTTAGTTCTGTTTGACGGTTTCTGATTTATAGACAGTTTTCTTAAGTGTATGACTGTGTTAACATATATGCATCTCCGTTTGTATTAGTTAAATATCCATATTGCAATTTGATATATGACTAATGATTTGCATTGTACCAAACATTTGTTATTGAGATCACGGGTGTGGGTTCGTAGTCGACATCAGCAATGGCTGCTTTAATCTAGATAAGTCAAGATTTAAAAGGTTGAGCCATGAAATCCAACAATCGAAACCTGCCCCAAGCCACAAGTTGAAAAAATGGATAGAGGTTTTGTGTGTCCTGACTCAAGGCAGAGGTATTTACATCCTAAGAGATCACATGTGCAACTGAGGCCGGCAGAATACAAGATGGAGAGACGAACTATACTCGTTTCAGAAAGTATTGGCTCCGTGACATTCACGATAGACATGAGCGGCGAATCCTGGGAAATATCTGTATCTAACGACAGACCATAAATTGCCGATGATGATGATGAACTAATACCCATGGTCAGTGTTTGAACTTAGGTAAAACGCCATGATTTAGAATGCTGATTCTAAAAGCAGATTGTATTCGAGAGGATTGACGCTACGCAGCTTGCCAGTTCTCCAATCCCACGTTGTGTGTATCAAGACTGATTTGGTTATAAAACTCAGATCGGTACTTCCTCCTATATTTGGATCTAGACAACGTTTCTATCCCTAAAAGCTGAATTTTATCAGACATCTGAAATCGACGGATGTCAATCAAAAAACAGCCATTTTGGAAAGGATATTTTTCACTCTTCTTTTTGGGCGTATTGCAGTCATCGAGTATCCATGGGGTGGCACAAGCTGAGGATACTGAGATACGTATGAAAGCAAAGTGAAAAATCATTAATCATAACACAGAGGTTAGATCGACGACAAAGAGTTATGACCGTATCTGTATCGAGATGTTCCTACTTCTTCCGTTCAAAAAACAATATCCTGCTCGTATTAATCAAAGTAAAAAGGCAACGACGTCACAAGTGAATCTCATAGTAACCATGGCATTTTATTTTTGAACATACTTTTGCTGGCTGCTTTCGCTATTGTTTACCCCTGTCAACGAAGTAGGAGGGATATATGTGATCGATGACGTTGTCTTGTCTCTATGTCTATCCATCTTTCTCTCTGTCGGCGGAAATACTCAATGGATTTCAGTGAAATTAGCTAGAAGGATGGGCTTACGAAAGAAGTGATCCAATTTTGCGGCAGATCCCGGTCTTTTTCTTGGATGGCGTGATATTTCTCTGTGTTTCTTTCCTATACATTTATGTACACGCTCCTGTCTGTCCAGATGATATCTCCAAGATTTCTCAATGAATTTCAATGGAATTTTGTGAAAGAATGAACTGCAAATAAAATGATTAAATTTTGAAATGAAACCATGCAAAATTACTTCCCTTACGTCATAGTTTTATGTCCACAGCACATAATATTCCCTAAATGTCATGTCTGTCTACAGTGAATGAATTCCAATTGAATTTTGTTGATGGGTGAACAATGGTCTACGTAAGAGGCTATTGATGTTGTGGTGGATGCTAGCACAATTACCTCCCCTGACATTGGCGTTTGTAAAATTATTACGATTTTAAAATTTTCTAATATTTTTAAAGCTGACAGCTACCCCATCTCCTCCCATCCGTCGTTGCATGCTTCCTGAAAGATTATCGGTCTGTTGAATTCACAGACATCAGGGTAAAAAGTTTGCAATCGTTTGGCTTTACAGTTATCGATGTGAGAAGGGTGCTCGATTTACAGTAAAAATACATCATGAAATGGATATGGTTTTTGCCCGAATATATATGTCATCAGCGTTCACGAGCGTGGGTTTATAGACTGATGGCTTAACGGCATTTTCGAAAACTCCTTTGAGAGTGAAAAGAGAGAGTGTGGGAGAGAGAGAGAGAGAGAGAGAATAAAAGAGAGAGAAGGAATCAGGCTTTTTTATGTCCAATTTTCCTATCGAGCAAGATTGAATTAAATTATAGTTTAGATGACGCACTGGAATTTCTCATAGAACCTATCAGAAAACTTAAATGGCAATGGGTAGGTCATGCTGCAAGAATGGCAGACAACTGATGGACATCATGACTTACGACATGGTTCCCCAGTGATCACAAACCGAGGCAGAATACAAGATGGAGGAGAGATGAACTAGACAAATTTTAAAAAATACTGGCTCTGCAACGACAATGAAAGAGAAATGTGATGGATCCTGAGCAGGGTTTATGTTCGACGACGTACGATAGAAGACTGATGATGATGATGATGATGATGATGATGATGATGATGATGATGATGATATTTCTGTTTTGATTGTTGCTACTAACAACATCATGAATAAATTACATCGTTTCATTATTTCAGATTTTAACCTCCAGATGATTTACCTCAAATCGAATGCACTTTTTGAATGGATATGCTCTAATGTATTAAAAATAAATAATTTTCACCATTGCGATAGTAGGAAAATTGGAAGTAATGATCCAGTAATCAAAGTGTCAGTTTTCGAAGTTTTACCCCGTATGAAATCCCTACAAAAAAACTGTATAGTCTGGTACAAAACACATTAAGGAGGCATTCAGTAAGAATCAAACTCCCTAAAATGTGACTCGATCTCGCTAACCACTGCACTACGGTAGGCACTTTGGCTTTTCCCATAATTATTACTTTAGAGAGTCTTTTTTATATGTGTACTCGTTTACTTGTAAGTTATATGGTAAAACAGGGTATGCGTATAATTTTGCCCAGAAAGAAGTTCCCATTTTTTGGCAGGGAAACATATAGGGGAGACTGGTTCACAATGAGATATAGAACACAGGGAACCAACCCCATTTTTTCAACAAAATCAAAAATCAAAAACAAAAAAAATAGTAGGATGGGGAACTCAGCCATCTTGGCGAAAGAAAAGCTATGTAATGTTACTCATTGACACAAGATGGCAGCACTTTATTTCATTGTGTTCTGGTCTCCCCTCATTCGATAAACAAAGAGGTAAATTTATTTACAGCTTTAGATTGTTATGGTGGCAACAGA
>OY735212.1:63604822-63634822 GCA_963457665.1 Thysanoteuthis rhombus
CCATTCGACAATAACTAATTTTCAGTTTGTTTTTGTTGGAAATTTTCAACAGTGGGTTAAGGAATAATTTTTTTTCGTTGGTTTTTACTTGTAGGTTAAATGGCAGTGTATACCAGTTGATTTTCCCACCTTTACTTCTTCTGCTGTGGCTATGTTTTACTCTATTGGATTTTACTTTTTAGTCGTATTTGAAGCTAGTTTAGGTAAAACCGAAGTCTTTTCAGGCTTTAGTGTATTTTTTGGAAGTTCGTTGAATATTTTCCCGTTTGAGGAATTGTATATTAGCCTATTTTCTATTAATTTGATGATCTTTTTAATGATTCTATTCGGTTGGTTAGATCTTGTGTTAATATACGTAATTTCAGAATTCTCTTTCCTGTGTGGTTTGTGAGTGTTATTATTTAGATTATAAGTAACATTTGAGAACATAGAATTTTTATGTTGGCCTTAATTTCAGCTTTGAAGAGGTGGTGTTTGATCAACACTGCTGGGAAGCCATGTTAATATAACTGTTTTGAGAGTGACGGGAGTGATTGTCATGTTTCTTGGAATTCCCAAATTCAAACATCTAAAAGGAGTAACCAAAAACCGGGAGAAATGACACCGAAAGAACGATGAATTTAAAAGAAACAAAAGAAAGATCAAACACTATTTTCTTAAACTGGGTGTTGTGAGAAATATTCTTAATATGAAAAAGAGCATCTTATCAATTGTTTACAAACTTTTTTTGTTTTCCTACACGTAAACAGATCCCTGGTTTCGATGTTTATAGATACTTTCCAAATATACTGCACCCTAATATTCAAAATGGCGGGAGATGCAGTCAAAAGTATCAATATAACTTGAAACCTGAGATGCGAAAGAAAAGATTACTAAAAAATTATATATATATATATATATAAAGATCCTGGAATCCAGGACTTGAAATAACTCGTGAGCACAAATGAAATCTTACAGTTGGGTGCAACGTGTACACAGCCGACGCCATCCTTTAAACCAAGAGTTTGCACCACGACCCACCGACAGATGGGAGGTAATTCCCTCGGTCGTAAGTTTTGTAGGATTTTTTTTTCTTTTTCTAGGTGATGCCCGTGCTAGCGGTGGAGTTCTTCAGCTACCCTTTCATACACATGCACACACCCGAGGGAATATTCTGACAGTATGGCTGGCTTGGGTAATTGAAGCTAGGCCACTTCATGGCTAAATTCTTGACGCAGTATTCATGAACACATCCTGTAAAATGACCAACGTGTTCACTTAAATATAACAAAACATTCTGACGGCAAAAGTTTTCAAACCCTTCATGGAAGCAAAACAATCATGTACTGCAAGAGTAGAATAACTGACTGCAGTGATGTTTGAGAAAAAAAAACGAACGAATGAATAATTATACGAAGTGAATCTGACACACTTCGAAAATGTATTATCTTTTCGAATAGAAAACAGATCACCAGTGGGGAAAGGCGACTCGAAGTTTTAGTTACCCATTCTCCACTTAGAATTGAATCTTTGGTTCCTTTAATAAATTTTGAAGTTCTATAGACCAAAATCTAGACAGATGGAAAGCATGGTTTGAATATAGCAATGTAGCTCTTCGTTCAAATCTTATGTATTTTGTCGGACAGTGACTCAGCTTTCAATTTCAGACGGAAAAATACCAGGTTTTCTCTGATGAGTCGTACACTGAAATCGCTCACTTGTCCAATATTTTGGTTCTGGTAAGTCTAGTGAAAAAAAATTCAATTTTTCTATGAGTATTTGTGTTCTAAAAATCGCTCACTAGTCCAATAGTTCGGTTCTGATAAATCTGGTAAAAGAAATGCTAATTTTACTTTTATGGATTATGCACTAAAATCACTCGTACATACAGTTAAAAAATCTCCAGAAACTTCAAAAATATTCATTATCAGAAAGTCAGCACACCAAAGAAATCAAATGCAATAAGATTGTTTTTTCCCACGCTTATAACCAACGGTGATTTAACCGAAACTAATTATGTTAAAGTCAGTCCATTAAAAAAGATGAACAGAAAAAGAAAATCAAATTGAATAGAAAACAGGTCCAAATGTCATCTTGAATAATTGAGGTTTCATGTTTCATTGAAACAGTCATTTGACTCGGCGTAGATGATCTGCATTGAATGGACAGAGCTTGACTCATTGCAAAAGAACGGATTATACGAGCCCGTTGGAATGCTGAACCCATGTGTCACTCAGTAGGAAGAAACTTGTGTTTGGTGTTGCAGAACTGGCAGATTACTTCTCAGACAAATTATGGCTATTTTTCGTTTATAAGCTGGTTTAACATTTTGGATACATTTTTTAAGGTTTTATTTTATTAGTTTAGTTTCGATACGCACATATACAAACATGTATATGTATAAAAGTATTTGGTTGAATATATCAGTATAAAATCAACTCTAAGAATTTTTTTGTGTAATAAGTATACTTAAAGATGATATTGTATGTTGATTTGCATGCAGTCTGAGAATAAAACCGACACAGCAGGTTAAATATTCACATAGGTGAATACTCCTTAGAATTGACACAAGCAACGAGTCACGTCTGTTGTTATACTTACTGATCTCTCGTATACATTTTTGGGGTAACCTACGTAAGTAAGTCCTGTTTCCAAAGAATAAATCATGTGTAGTATGAAAATAAGATCCATGTACAATACACTATGATAACACCCTATATATAATAACAAACTGTATGTATGACATAAGCTATATAATTTTAAAAAATCATAGCTGGAAGGGAGGTGGTGTTCGATCAACACTGCTGAGTCACCATGTTTGTATAACTGTTTTGTTTTTAAATTCCCCGAAACGGTTACATGGTAAACAATTGTTGATCCCAACAAGAGAGAATTTTTACGTAGTAACATAGTAACAAAATAGATTTAAAACATTGCAAAAAAACTATTAAAAAAAAACATAAAGTACATCAACAGATGCTGGGAAATGAGTGATAAAAGGGGACAAAAAAAATCAGAACAAGTTTTTTTTATGTGCTCCGTGTTTAAAGCTGCTACGCTTTTTAGTAGGTATATATATATGTATATAAATATTGGAGGAAAACTCTTTCATTAAAAAAAACTGTACTGATTCACATGATTTCTGTATGTATGTGAATTCCTTTTAATCAAGAACTTTTTTCAATATCAATTAAATTATTTATCTCTATTCATGTCCTTCTAAAAAACATTAATGTGAAGTGAACGCAGTTTCCCTCTTCCGGGCTACTAATCACGTGGCCACAGGCAACTCGACTAATAAATATTTCCTTAAAATTAATGTTTACATACATTGTATAGACGCCTACAAACAGGGCGCTTCCAGGTTAGGCGGTGTCGCGTAAAAAAATTCTCCTTTTGCAATTTGACCGGAAATAGCAGTTTTGACTCTAAATTGACCTGTGGCAATCTATAGTGACCTTGGAGGTCAGTGCCACTTATCCTTAAGTCGAATAATCTTGAAAGGCGTATTTTTGGCCCAGATGATCCAGTCATCTAGCTGGAGATAAGACGCATACAACCAATAGCCGGCGTTGAATATATATATATGATCAAACCTTAGTGTAGAGTTGACTTCATTTTCCGAATGTAACAAGAACAATCCTCACCCAACTGAAAGGTATGAACCGATATGTAGAATCATCTCCTTTACTGTGAACTCACATTCCACTGATTGCCAGTAGGCTTTCTTCCTGATTGATCTAAATTGTCAAGTTTTTGATATTAACGACAATTGAATACATACGGATACGCACAGTTTCATTTCATACTGATAAATACATTTTTACAAAAAAAAAAACAACAATATTTTTGTCTCGTTGTTATAGATAAATGAATACATTTTCAGAAAAAATGTATTTTTATTCATCATATACCGGATACAAAAGTTGCAGTAATCATTTTCATTTGGAATAGAAGTAGAAGTGAAGTTCAATACTGCAGCATTCTTCATATATATATATATATATATATATGAAGAATGTATATATATATATATATATATATATATATATATATATATATATATATATATATATATATATATATATACATATATACATATATATATATAAATATATATATATATATAAATATATATATAAATATATATATATATAAATATACATATATATATATATATATAAATATATATATATATATATATATGTGTGTGTGCGTGTGTGTGTTTGTGTGTGTGTGATTGTGTGTGTGTGTGTGTGGCGCTTTTGTTGGTGCTATCAGTTAGTGTTGGACTGTAATTCAAGTCTATGAGTAGAATATTAGGTTTAACCCATTTATGCCTAAAGTCAGATTTTTGGTATGATTAGAAATATGGAATAAATGGAAGAGTATTATCATGGTATTAGCTCGAGGGTGTTCATATGTAATTTGATCCGCTTTCTTTCATAACTATATTTTCTATGGCAATTCGTCCAGAGTGAATGTAGGCCTCTGTGTAGGATTTTAGGTTTAACGCTTTCCAGGTGAACCGACCAGATCTGTCAGACCAAACACGTTTGTTTGTTTAATCTAATAATACCAATTGGTTGGAGAAGAAGCGTATAGGCTATTGAATCAGCCTGAGCAACACGTCGGCTTCCATGACATGCTTAGAAATCAGCGAGATGATTGAATATCGGTGCCATGACAACCAGGCATAGACTTGTGAATGCCCAGGAGGCCTTGCCGGCCATTCAATGACTTTGATGACGATTTTGAAGCGGAGGAAATTATTGTTCTATTCCAATTCATCAGAATTACATTTACATGATTCTTACACATAATTGTTACAATATGCCCGTAGTAGAGAGGTCTGGCGAATCTTGGGGAAAGGTCTATGTCCAACAACGGCCGCTAAGAGACTACTGATAATGATGATGATGATGATGATGATGATGATGATGATGATGACGACTGTATCCTGAATTCAGTTATTTCCATCAAATACAGTCGTACCTCTATTAATAAGGATCATTCGTTCCACAGAATGTTTCGTTTTATGGTTAAACCTATGGAATATCATTAATTTGTCCCAAAATATCAGACCCCTAAAACCTTAATAACAACATTTCAAATAATGTATAATGAATTGATTACTTTCCGAATGATATATAAATCGAAATAAACATGCAAATAATGTAATAAATAAATGAAAAATATAATAATTCGTCAAATATCTGTCCGTCTGTCATTCTGAAAATAAGTGTCTAGGTACTAGATGTGAATCTAGGTAATCAAAAATTAAATCTAGACGATTCTGGATAATTTCATGAGATTTGGAAATTAAAAAATATTTTGCCGAAGAATTTTTATTTTTGCAAAGGTGACCTTTCGCGAATTGTTGGATTTCGTTGTAGGTATCTTTACATTCTTAGGCAATTTTATCACCTAAGGTCCCCATGTAAAAGACCATGACTCGATATTCATGAGAAAATATGCCGCTACGATATAGCTTGAGAGTGCTCCTGTCAGAGTATAAATGGTAGAGTGAGTTTAACTGGTAAAGATAGATCTTGAATTAGAGACCGTCAATCAAATCTGTCACCGAAACTGTAAAAATAAATTTCTTCAGTTTTCAAGTGTCTCTGTCTGTCTAGCTATGTACATATACAAACGGGCCACACAAACTTATAGGAAGAACGTTTTCATTTTATTTTTGTTTTTTGTTATGTTCTTTTTGTAATTTTCCCCCGAAATAGTTTTTTTAGTTGAAGGGGGAATTTACTAATATAAACTTTACAAACTTTTCTGCAATTCAACAAAAGGCAAGATAAGTAACTTATTCATGGACTTCACCTTACTCCAGTTTTTGATTGATCATCCCCAACTTGGCATCCACCCGAAAGACGTTGGCAACTTGACAGTTTCTATTCGAGAAACTAACGAGACATTTTGAATTTCAGTTATTTAAAACAAGTAAAATTTAGAAATGAATTCAGGATAGGGAGGCTATCCGTATTCCATATCTACTTGCTCCCCAGCGAAAGCAAGATTTGACACAAGGTTGGTTTCATGTGGGGTTCCATACCCAGGAACTAAGAGAAAATTGACTCCAGTTTCCCAAAATGTTGATGCAAAAGCAAAGGTCTGGGCAAGCCCAACCCTTGCTGCTCAGTGCAATGGAAAGGTGCTACCCTGGGGCTTACTGATCCCTGGGCAGAGTTGTTTTTTGAGGCCAGAGGATGAATCCTTGGCCTCTTGCACTTAGCAATACCAAGTCTCAATAAACCATCAACTGCCACAGTATTGCACCGGTACAAAGCTACCAAAGTATGGAATGCAGGCTGATACTACACTCTGACCCTTTCTGTCAATATTCATTTGTATACTTCGAGATGAAGGTTTTTCAACGATCCATTTTTTAATTTGGAACTTATTTGTTCAGTTTGCTTCTTTTGACTGTTTGTGAATCTGCCATTCATTTTTAGGCAGTGTTGCCAATTTAGCGCTTTTCGAGCTGAATTTAGCGCGTTTCTTGTTTTTGCAGTGCAAAAATTCAACATTTAGCGTATTTCTTGTCCATTTTAGTGCTATTTTTCAAGAGTTTTGGCTCTAATCTAGCAATTCCAAGTCGTTTCAAACAAATCAAACCGTTTTCAGCTATCAAAAGATGGGCTAACATGTTTTTAGCACTGTTTCCTTGCGATTAGGAGCCTTTTGGCGCTTTTTCGAAGTCAACTCAGCACGAGAAAATTTGTTGAGTTGGCAACGCTGCTTTTGAAGAAGTTTAAGACTGGAAAATGATCATAAAATGTTGAGGTAATGAATCATTTCATAACAAATTTCTGTTCTTTATAACAAAAGATGTTTATGTTTTGTTGTCAAAGGAACGACACGGCTGTCATCTAACAACAATGGTAAATGTCAGATGGTAGTTTTTGCCTTCAGAAAAAAAGTTTCAATGGTAAGGTGTCAACGTTTTCTTTGAGAATCTATCGGAGAGATTGTTTATTGGTTACGAGAAATGCATTTGTATTTCAAAGATTTTTCAAGTATATGAATGCACTGATGAGCGGGGGTAGACGTTTATTGGAGTAAGACAGCTTCGAAACTTGCCCACTTTGAGACTGCTTTTTTAACTTGAATATCAATCACATTACCATGACAGGTATATTAATGAAATGCATAAATACTCTCTCTCTCTCTTTCACACACACACACACACATACACACACACACACACACACACACACACACACACATATATATATATATTTATATATATATATATATGTACTCACACATATATATATATATATATATACACACACATATATATATATATATATATATATATATATGTATATATATATATATATATACTACACACTTAGGCTTAATGAAATTTACTTTAGAAATTTCATAATTCTAATACGTATGGCCCTCCAAAACATCTTACGATGTCTCGTCGTGCAAGTCTATGAAAGTTAATGTACTATGTTCAGATATTTTGCGTAATACGCATAATGAATTCTATTATTGCTGTTAATATGTGGATTCTAATGTTGTATGTTGAATATTATGATGGGGATCATCAGCTGTTTAAATATAGACGTGTTTCGTATCTACATATATGTGTATATTACAAATACGTTGTTTTCATTTAAACATCTCTTTATTACAAGTTGAATTACTGCTTCCGATCAAAATCATATATCCATATATCCATATATATATATATATATATATATATATATATATATATATATATATATATATAATGTATAAATCAAATAACCTTCCGTCATTAAACGGAGAATGAGTTACTAAGCCTAGACAGAAAGAAAAAGGAATCGAAACTACGTCCGATGAGGTAGCCGCTTCAACGTAGTGTCGCTTTTCCCATTGAGCTAAACAGCCCGACGGAAAGGCGAAGACCCAAATGACTCTTCATCCCTACTTTACTTGATCATTCAATGTCCATATCTACACTTTAGTTTTTCAGGGCTGACAACTATAGTATTAGAAATGAATGTTTAGCCCAAGTGGAACGTTTTTTATTCCACTTATTAAGTGACTCATTCACAGCGTAATAAAGGAGGGTGTTTCCAATAGAGTTTCAAATGATTCAACGTATTCATATATATATATATATATATATATATATATATATATATATATATAAAGAGATAGATAGATAGATAGATAGATAGATAGATAGATATAGGTATAGATATAGATATATATATGTGTGTGAGTGTGTGTGGATGTATGTATAATTGTTGAGCTTTTTGTTGTCTTTTGATGCAGTCACCCTGCTACGTAATCACGTTGAGAGGAGATGAATTTTTTTTTTACAAAAAAAAATTGATTCTTTCTAACGTTTTAAATATCTCAAAGGAGCTGCTGATAAATTTATCTTTTGAGGATAAACAAAGAAAAAGTTACCATCAATATCTTATACTGATAAACTGTTAATCTGATTACATCTTGTAATTTAGATTATATTAGATCCATTGTTCATAACTTTGAGAAGAGTCATTAACATACCAATTTTTGTTCGGACAATCTAATCTATTCTCCCCAACATTGATGTCAGTACAACGTTTCGGTCGATTCACTCTACAATCTTCTTCTTTTGTAACATGAGAAGGAAACCGATAAAAAGATAATTTATTCCCTTATTTATATCACATATAACATTGGAAGAAGGTTGTACAATGAATCGGCTGAAACATTAAAGATGCGAAATAGAGATCAGATTTTCCGAACAAAAGTTGGTATATTAAATTTGTATGAATGATCATCAATATAAAATATAGACAGTGATGGTCTAAACGATAATTCATCAAATGTACTCAACAGTTCAGTAAAAAAAAGATATGCTTGAATGGTGTATTGGGAGGAAACAATTTTACGTAAAACATTTATGATAAACCGTTGATTTGATCATATATTGTGATCATTGGACGATTACATAAACTGCATTTGTCGTGCTCACCCACATTCGCTATTAATCGATCACCCAACACGACATGCTGCATGGATTTTAAAGGAAGAAAGAAATGGCTTGAAAATTGTCGAAGAAATGCAGAAATAATGGAAGCAAAAATCAAAACAAGTCTGGTTAGTCAGAAATAGAAACTGTCACACAGCTGATATCTTTTGACAGCATGTCGTGTTGGGGGTGATCAATTAAAAAATGGAAAGAGTTGATTCATAAATAAGTCAGTTCTCTAACATTTTGTCGGGCAGTGATCACTACAAAAAAGTCTCTATTTTCAAAGAGCAAGCGTGAATACTGCAGAGCATAAACTGGAGATCAATTAAGGATAAACTTACATTTCAAATTGCCCTCTACCTCTCTTGAAACCTCTTTAGATGGGGGAATTATTTTCTTAACATGCTAAGGAATAAATTTTTGAATTTTAAACTCTTTAGATTCGTTGGTGTGGTCTGTACGCGTGATACATACATAGATAGACAGCCAGATCAATTGGAAAACTGGAGAAACCTATGTTAACAGTTTGGGTGATAATTTTGGTTTCCAACAAAAACGTAAATGGAGAATTTAAAAAAAAACTAGATTACAACAAAAGAAAAGGGGAGATCAATTGAAAATAAACAGCAATCCAAGAGCGTATATCTTTACCAACGCAACTGTCAGGGGGTACTTGAGCATGGATCTGCTCTAAAATTTAATCACTTCTTTCATAGTCTATTGTTTGCTTCCACAAAACTTTTTGAAATTAATTGAGAACTTTTGGAGATATCGTGTGAACAGACATGAGCTTTTGATGACATACGGTGTGGATATATATTGATGTCTGAGGTGAGATCATTTTACATGGACCATCTTAATATTTGAGCAATTGTCCACCGTTCCATGTATTCATTGAGAACTTTTGGAGATATTGTGTGGGCAGTCATTAATGTATACATAAATAGATCTAATAAAGCAAAAATAGATAATATCTCAATCAATTTGAATAAGTGGATCCACCCTAAATTCCACCCAAATATTCTTTACCTCATTGTCCAGCCTACTGCAAAATTTCATTGAAATCCGGAAAGAACTTTTGGAGATATTGTGAGGATAGACAGACGGGCGGAAAGATAGACGGAAGGATAAACACGATAGATATTATTTTGACGAAGGCAATGAGTGGCTTATGAGAAAATAAAAAACTGAATTATGAAGAAACTATCAAAGATAAATCTAAATGTTTGTAGCGATCTCAGTGTCGCTCCGGCTGGCTGGGTATGTGTGTATGTATGTGTGTATGTATCATGCATACAAGCGGAAATAGAGAGCCGAAAATTTAAGAATTTATCCCTTTTTATGATATTTTAGGAATTCTGGTTTTGAGAAAATTTCCTCTTTAAATAAATCTTAAATTGGAGGAAGGGTCAATATGCAATGTAAGTATATGATAAATTGATCACTCAGTTAGTTCACGCATGTTTCTTTTTTTAGGGGTCCACACTTTTATTTAGAGATCACTACCCAAGTTATTCATTGATCACCCCTTTTTCCAATGTTTTTTTTTATTTAATCACCTAACACGGTATACTGCCAAAAGATATTGGTCACGTTTCTATTGAGTGACTAACCAGATATGTTTTATTTTTCATTTAAATTGGCTCGATTTCAGTTTAATACCTGCTTGATGATTATCCGTTCCACGCAAAGTAGTTGCTTATGTTAATTACATTATCATACTGATAAAAAGAATGGAAGGCATAGATGTTTGTCTAAAGAGACTCAAGTCATATTCCTCTAGTACGACAGCCAAGAAAAACAAAGGTTTTAATCGTAATCTCTCCAATGGTTTTGTCCGATGGCTCGTCGCCAATCTGAAAGCTCGTTACCAACGGCGAAGAAATACTGCAACCGAGCCGACTTTTTTCGATTCATCTTGAAGCTTCCAGTTAAATTGAATTAATAGAACAAATAAGCTTATCAATTAAAGTAGTTAATATAATCATTAAAAGCGCTAGTTCAATTAAGTCTTTCAATCAAAAATAACCTGAGAACATAATAAACTTCTTCTATAAACGTTTCCCCATGTTATCTAAAATAGTTATTAAGAAATAGCTAATATTTTCTTTAATTTATTCAATCTTTCGAAAAAATTTGTTTTATTTACCCTCTTTTCACTTCAATTTTCGATTACTTAAATATGGTTTGCTTTCCTTTCTTTGCACATCATTTGTCATTTCTCGTTATGACGTCATTCTCTTCCGGAAGCCATCTACGAAAACGGTCACCAAAACTATTAGATTAGGTTTCTTCAGTTTACAAGTTAGTTTAGCTAAGTGACTGGGTTGCTGGCTATATATGCATCACGCATATAGGGCGTATCAATGGAGCTACAGGGCTGAAAATTACAATATTCACTCATTGTTATGCCTAGAAGAATGCCTATTTCGTTCGTTGGAAATCACCCCGTAAGTGAGATTTTAATGAAGGTTCAATTTGCAATGTAACTAAGATTGATCATTTAGTTTGTGTCCGCTTGTTTTTTCCAGATTTTTTTGTGATCACTGACTGACAAAATGCAAGAGGGGGAACTTGATTGATCACCTTGATTCCAGTGTTATAATCGATCACTCTCAACACAACATGCTGCTAAAAGACGTTAATTACGTGACAGTTTCTACTGAGTGACTAACCAGACCTATTTCTTTTTGTTTTTCTTTTTCATTACACCCGCCAACCAAGTTGCAGAAATATCTGAATCACTTGTGTCTGTCTGTTCGTCAAGATGATATCTTCAAAAGTTATCGATGAATTTCAATTATTATTATTCATGAATGTCTTCACGGTATCTCTTAAAGTTCACAACGAGTTTCAATGACATTTTGTGAAAAAAAAAATTGATTACAATTTTCGAGCAGATGCAGGAATTCTTTTTCGGTTGAGAGATATTGTCCTTATACTGAATTGAAGGTGGTTTGAAAAAGAATAGTAAAAAAAGGCTAAATTTTAGTTTCAAGGGAAGACACTAAATTCCAATTTTTACATTCACGTTTCTTTCTAATTTCTTTTCCAATTTTACTTAATTTCTCTACCATTGAAAACTCTTCCCTTTGCAGTCTTTTTTGTTTAACTCCAGTCCAAACCTTGGTTGGACTTTGATTTTCTACCGTAGAAAGAACAATCTTCACCAAATCTAGGGGGAGTAAAAATTGATATTCACTTACCATGATTTGAAATCACGACCGAATGATTAGAAGTCGTGTCTCTTACCGAATGAAATCTCAAGTCTTACATATCTAATGAAATTTATGCTAAAAATGCACATTAGGGCTTATTCCATTATAATAAATACATCTATGAAATTAACATTTCCCAACCACCAAATAAGCAGCTTATTGATTGATCACCCCTTTCTCTAATTTTTCAATCGATCACCCCTACTTTCAAAGGACGTTAGTCACGTGACAGTTTCAATCGAGTGTCTAATCAGACCTGTCTTTCTTGGTGTCATGAATTTCCCATTTTCTCATTGTCTTGGTCACCCTTCCTTTTCGATTTCCAATCCAAGATGAAAACATTCTTTCCATCGTTTATATCAGTCAACAACTACTCTCTTCATTTCCACCATCCTCTCTTTAACAGATTCGATCACCCCTTCCGAACGTATTCACTCATTTTCACCACTTAGTCTTCTGAACCTTCCATCATCTGCCTCTATTATTTGCTCATCAGCATCGTTTCAAGATAGCAAACTCATTTTTGTAATTCCTTTTATTGTTCTTTCTCTCTTTGTTGTCTGCTTTCTTCCATATTTTTTTTTTGTATCAGTCTTTTGCTTTCCTTTGAAATGTGTGTCTCTAATTTTGCATCGATTTCAAATCAGCGTTTGAAGCCGGGTTGAAGAATAATCACGAAATGATTGATCAAAATTAATTGCATACAACTCCTCTCACAGCTTGCAGAGAAATGCTAAAAATACCAGCAAGTAGCCAAAAAGTCAAAAGAATCGACAATGGTCAATTTTATTTCTACGTCCATTCTAATTGTACTGCATATGCCTGCCTATCTTTGGAACTGTTTTAATAATTGGTGGAAGAAATGACAGAAATTCTATCTTGAACTTTTGGGCTGTATGCACTACCCTCCTTCTTTTTCTAATTCATCTACGCTTCTTGGGCCTAATGGTATCACAATACGTCGGTTATATCAATATATTATTAATACTATTATTTTTATCATCTCAATTATTAAATACTCAATGATTTTTAACACTAGTAGAATCTAGTGGCTTTCTCTAGAGATTAAATAACAAAGTCTCCGCAATACTCAAGCACCCTCCCCAGTACTCCAACTGATTTTCGTAAAGCTGCTTTGGATGCTTTCGAATCTTCCTTCGATTTTTAATTCTTCTAAACATTTGGCAAGGCTTTTCCTAACTGTTTCCAGTGTGCATATCATGATGGGTACTAGGGTCAAGTTCAAACTCAACATTTCTTTTTCAGTTCTCTGGAAATGTTCAGATATTTCCCCCGCTTTTCACTGACTTTCATTTCAACTTGAGTAGTCGGTTCTCTGGCGTAAATAGTAAGATTCCTTTCAAAATCCTGTAGAATTTTAATCTTTATATCCCCAGGGACAGATCCTCGATTGTTTATATACAATTGGTTTGCATTACCAAATCTCATTCGTTCAATCTCCCTACTCAATCATGTCTATTCTGCTCAAAGTATAAGCTATTTTGCTGCTCTATGATTGAGAGTTTTATTTCTGTCTCTGCATAGGTGTCATTCGTTATTCTGGTGTGACTAGTCTATTCCAGCGTTAATAGAGCCTGCCCTAAAGCACTTGTTTCGGGTTGCCGTTGATAGTTTCTCTCATCAGTTGTCCTCTGCACAACTATACTCATTTTATCTAGTCTACATTTGATTCCATTTTTGTCAAACTCTGGTCCAAACCTCAAGTTGACTCGTGTCTCTTACCGACTGGGCTAAATTGACAAGCCGTACGTATCTAACAAAAATTATGTTAGAAAAACGCGATGTTTACTCCATCCTAAATACATTCATGACATTATCATTTCTAGACTGTTATCTGAAATCACAAGATGATTGGTAGGCTGGTGTCTTATCGACTGAGTTAAACTAAAAAATATATCTTAAAGATACACAAAGGGTTATTTTATTCTCATAAATGAATACCCAACAAAATGCATGATTTTATATTTTTTATTTGTTATAAATACTATACAAAAGTTGCAGTAATCATATTCTGTTTTGAATGAAGTTTGACCTTGCAGTGGCCTGGCTTGTTCTCTTGAAATCTTCGTAAATCTGGGGGGGGGTCTTCATATTTTAGAGTAGTTATATAGTTAGCATTTTTTGTCAGGTCTGTTGCAGTTTCTAGTTGGCAGTCTCCGATTACACGTCTTCGTTCAGTCATCAAGTATTTGGTAGCCTAGTTGTTACAAAACTATGCAAACAAATCTTCCTCTTTCTTTTGTCTTTATATAAAGTCCATCACTGTAATCTCTTGGGTGTAAGGCTTTATGTACATTAATCATTTTCCTTGATCTGTGATCCAAAGTCCACGTTTTAACCTTCTCCCGTTTAGGATCATTAATCCTGTCCATGTATTTATTCTTTTCATGAAGCTTCTACTGTTGAGTGTGGTTTCCAAAATCTTTTTTGTCCTTAGATATTAACCCTTTGCACTGTCTTACTTATTAGGAACTGTCAATTAAAACTGTCAAAATATGCTTCTTCAGGTTTTGAATTGGTGTTACTTGCTGGTTGGCTATGTATGTATCTTGCGTACAGACTGAACCAATGGAGCTAGAGGGCTCAAAATCTAAACATTTACTCTTTATTATGTCAGCAAAAAACTTTTTTCGGGGAAGAGAACGAAACAGCGTAGGTCGGATAATGAAGAAATACACCTCTGATGAGATTCGAACCCACACCTTTTTCCAAGCAAGCACCTATGTAACGTAGATGTGCTCTAACTGCTTGAGCTAAAGGTGCTTTTCCGGTATTTCAAGTGGTTAGAGCAGACGTAGGCTACACTGGGGTTCCCATGCAGAAGGATGCAGGTTCGTATGTATGTACGTATGTATGTATGTATCCCGCACACAGTATGTATTATGTCTAGATGTTTTGCTTTGGTTTGTTTTTGTTCCTCGAAAATTGCTCACCAAAATAGGTTTTTGGTCGGGGGTACAATTTGCAATGTAAGTTCATGCTAAATTGATTCCTTGGTTTATGTTAAGCAGCATTGGCGCTTCATTCATGCAAATTCAGACATTTTGTCCAACAAAAAGACGAGAGAAGTAACATTCATTGATCACCCGTTTTTTTCTAATTTTCAAATTGATCATCCATGATGGCATGCTGTCAAAACACGCTGGTTGTCTGACAGTCTCTATCGACTGACTAACCAGACCTATCCTCCTATGAAATTTAATCTGCTTACGATATTCATAGATATTGGTAACTGACCTTTCCGTTCAAATTCCTTTTAGTTTCATCGTTGGGCAGTTAAATTCCTTTTGTTCATACTGGTTTCCCCTTGCACATCATCGACATTACACATTTCTCGATTCTAAATTCCACTGAATCGAATTCTGAACGTTTGGGGTAATGTTTACGATTCTGTGTTATATTTGACCAATCATTTCTGGTATCCCATGTATTTCAGATAGTTCAGTTTTTCTGATGATTAAGGGAATTTCCATCTTCCTCTACGATTCCGCAAGCAGCAACTATCATTACGATTGTGTTATAAATAAATACTGATGTGTGAACAAAATCAACTATGACCACTTATTAATGAAATATTGCTGACTTACAAGCATGCTTTTCGGGCTTACCTCATTCTTTATGCATGTATACACAGTAATATGATGGGTTAATGGATAGTCTATAGCCACACTGAATTATAATTATAATTGACGTTCCCTTATTCAGGGCTGAGCACTCTTTGAGTAAGGCAAACTCGTTCATTATTAGCTATGTATCAATGTTCATCCAACTCTGGAATAGAGCCCTCTGGTGAATGGGGAATCGTGCGTAAGTAAATATATCGCTTAAATTCAGTCTTACGTAGGGCAGGGGTAAAATGCCAGCCTCTGGGTCTGAAGAGAAGGTTTCGATCCTACCTCGTGGTACTGGATGGGATAATGTATTGTCACTCGGAAGAGTTGTAATACTATCTGTGGATGACTTAATTATCCATTCCAGTACCGCTAGGTGGGGTCTAAACCTTAGCTCCGGACCCAGAGGCATACTCAATATCCCTTTCAGACGGTCAGCAGAACCGAACTAAGCGATATATGTATTTATACATATTTCCTATCTACCTGAGCGGTCAATTCAAGAGTTGTAAGAGCATTGCATAGTTGATTATAGATGAGTGCTCTACCTAAGAGTGCTCAAACCTAAAGAAGGGAGCTTTAATTATAATTGATAATTGTGTTCACAGACAGCTGTTTCGTTGTATTAAAACTCTTGATATACATATATACATAACAGAACAACAATAGATATGCAACTTGTGTAGGCGTATGTTTAATGTTATAAATAGATCTCTGTTTCAAAAAGTGTTCGATACCATCAGTAGAGCGGTTATAGAATGAATAAATACCTTTCCAATGGTTCTTTACGGATTGTACATTATAAATTTACATTGTGTTTCACTTTACGAAGAAAGGTTCATTTGAAAATCTGTTTTAAGTGAAACAGAATGTACAATCTATAATGATCCATTGAAAAATATATATATATCATAAAAACAGAAGATGTAAGCAACTTGACCTCATCTTTAAATCAAAAAGCCTCTAAAAAATGATGAAAGCTTCATTTTTATTCATTACATTGTTTGAAGAAACGAATAGTGAGAATAACTATGCAGGCAGGTATTTGCAGATGGAGAACAGACATGTGCATAAGGTCAACGTTGGAGGACTTTTATATAAAAATCTACTCATGAATACAATCAGTGATAAAATGAATATCGCATATCTATGAAGCTGACATTTATTCATGGTTATCGCATTAAACGTAGGAACTGTAAACTTGGTAATATTTCTAGATGTGTCCACACATTAGACGCTTTTTGATCCGTCGGTAATCGGTCTTTCCGTCGGTCAGACAACCCTAGTTATGTTTAACAGCAGAAATAGGAAGAAAGATGATGTTTGATGTTACTAAGAGTGTAGTCTTTAATACTGTTATGTAACCATAGAATGTACGAGTTTTGCATTTTTTTATTTCCAAAAATCCATTTAAGATTTTACTGAAAATAATACCCTCAGAATATTTCCACATCACAATATTGTACAAGTATGAGAATCAGTTGATTCAAGTTGCTCCTCTTCCTCTACTACCTCCTGCGGAAGATGGACACGTCGTTGAATTTATGGTCCTCGTTTCTCTAATAAGCCGAATCTTAAATCTTGACTCTTATTTGCTGTTATCGCTTTTGCAAATAATAATGGAAAAGGCTGGAACTTGTTATTGACTCATCTGTTTCCTTCTCGTCTATCATCATTGCGTTCTTATGACAAGACGAGACGATGAAGGTCATGACATGTGATGAGACAGCTTGCAATGGGACCAGTATTGGTTCTAAGGATTTTATAGGATTGTGTATATCGAAAATAAAGTTCAGTGACCGCAGGAGAATCAGGACATGGCACCAATGCACTAGTTCATGGCTCACCAGTTTCCCTCCCATGAGCTGATAACCCATGTTTTGTTATGTTGTATGAATGGTACAAAGACAAGACTGTCTGCTGCAGGATCAAATGCCAATCATTTCTATTCCGACCGAAGATGGTGACTGCAACCTTTGTATCGAATATATAATGAATAAAGAATTGCAAATAATATTTTTTCGTATGATTCTATTCATTTACTAGAATGAAATAAGCCCATAGGTATCTGTATGATGAATTTTCTTCCATACCCACGACTTGTCAATTTACCTCAGTGAATAAGATAGCCTGTGGGCAATCTGTTGCTTGCAAGTTCTAATCAAGCTAAGGAAATATGAATTTTTCATCTGATAGACGTAAAATTGGGATGCAACAATATGCAGCAGAGAACTGAGTAAGAGATACCTATTCACAGGATATGCAATGTGTGACATTGCGGTACAAAAACATTTTACATACTATTTAATTAAGCGATGTGTTGAACAACTTCTTATTCACGGAGCGGATATCCGTTTAAAATAGAGTTTTTTTTAAGTGGCTTTTTTTTCGGTGTTTTGTAAGTGAATTTTGTGTTTTTAATCCAAGGAAAGAGGAAATAGGATGATATCAAAATAGGTCTGGTTGATCACTCAATACAAAGTATACCACGTTGGGGGTGATCAATTAAAAAAATAAAAAGAAGAGAGATCAATGAATGGGCTACTTTTCTGGTCTTTAGTTGAACGGTGATCACTAAAAAAAAGTCTGAATTTTCATTTTCAAAAAGTGTGAATGCTGCCAGATAGACTAAGCGATCAATTTTACATAAAACCTACTGGGGGGGGGGGACAAAAGAAAAAAAAATTTTTTTCGACTTAACAAGGAAATCATTTTTAAAATGTCAGCCCTCTAGCTCCATTGGTGTGGCCTGTATGCGAGACGAATGCATACATAGATAGCCAGCCAGCTACACCAACTTGGAACCTGAAGAAATCTGTATTGATAATTTTGGTGACAGTTTTGGTTGAGGGTTTCTCATGTAGAATATACAAGAAAAATATGTATTATAACACAGTGAAAAAAAATAAAATAAATGTTACGTTTGCCGAAAATAAAAAGATTTATAGAGAGAAAGAATATAGAACTGCTGTCTATTGCCGGCTTATTCAAGGCAAAATTCACTATAAAGAAAAAATTCTCTAAAAATAAGAAATTCACTATTAAAAAGAAATTCAGTACATCTGTTGATATGGAAGGTTCGAGAAACCCGAAATCATGTTAGTGCTGCAGGTGACCGAATATTTCGAAGTTCATCAAGTTTTTCTTTCCTGAAAATGGCCTTAAGCCAAATTTTAAAACAGATTTACTTTATTTGATACTTGTGGGCCAGCTGATCTGTATGGACGCAAGTTATATTGATACATAAACAGTAGTAATGATGACAGTAATTAAATAATCAACCGTATACATGCCCGCACAATGCATACTATGATCATTATACTAACCATAAATCTGGTGATTCTCTTGCAAATGGTAAATAATCGGCGATCTGCTGACGGATCATTTCACACGGGGAAGAAGATAGACATAATTATTATCGACAAAGAATAGACAACATGTCAAGTTGTGGATGTTGGAATATTCTAAATGATACAGCTAGTTCAGAAGGAGATGAAAAATAGAAAAATGCCAGAACCTGTATCAAGACCATGGGTGCCGACTGTCAATCTTCTGGAGTGGGAGTGGTAAAACCATATATCCCGGGGGTGGGGTGAGCTAAAACATGTACTCTGGGTGGGGCAAAGACATATATTTCTGAAGAAAGCAAAAGGATACACTCGAAATGTATCTTACTGGCAGTTCTGATACACTACAGGCATTCCACCCGCCATTTGTAGAGTATGCAAATACGACACACTGTACGATCTATATTATCTGGATTTCAGATGGAGCACTTGACCATCGACAGAGACCCCGGATGACACAATGCAGTGAGTCCTAGCGAATAATGATCATAAGGATACAGTCTTTTTATATTGGAAAATCGATATGGGATTACATTGTACTACGCCAGTGTCGTTTATTGATTATTACAAGGTTCCAACTTTCAAACCCCTTCACCTCGGGCAAGGAGGCCCGGTCCAGGGAGACGCCCTTCTCAAAGCGGGCGCCTATGATATGAGTTCCAAAAATTGATGCATACTACAATGAACATAATTATTATGACTTGAGACTACTTTCTATACTTCTCTGTGTTATTCTCAAGCAAAGAAGATATATGCAATGCTGTAGCAAGGAAAACAAAGAAGATATATAAGTACGTACTAAGGAAAGTGAAGATACTTAGAAATCTGCTGTTACTCTGAAAAACAATAGTCTCTCATGCCTCAAACTAGTATGTGGTCATAACTCGGAAAACTTATTATTACTGAGTTTTCGCACCAGAAGTAATTCGTAGGTTATTATCATTCAAAAATGTAAATCATATTTTCAAATATTTTCGCTACTCTCAAGGTTTGCTATTTTATTAAACTCAAAAATTGCTGCCGTATCTGTTTTTAATAAAGCCAGATTAGGCGACTTGGCTCGCAGGAAGCAAATCGATTTTCTCTCCATCGATTGTGTTTGATTGCAATGGCGTCACACTGACCACAAGGGACGACGGGGAAGAGGGACTTGGCAGCAAATTCATCTGGGCAAACAAGACAGCAACTCTCATTATATAATAGCTATTTTTGTGTAGGTGTGTATATATGAGTGTAAGTAGATATGCGTAAATGTTTCAATGTATATGAGACTTAAAAAACAAAATGCGGCGACTTCGAGGGAATACATAGACACATCATTATTCGTGTAAGTTTTATTGGGACTCTTAGTGCTATGAGAGTCTGTTTATGCCGGGCTGTATATATACACATGAGCTCAGACGGCCAGGGAATTCATGAGTGCGTGTAAATATGAAAGTTCTTTTGTTTTGTCTTCATGTATGTGTGCATCTGAGTGGTAATTCATCAGTGTGCTGTATGCGACAGTGAATACTTACGCAAATGCACCCATGCCTGCATATACGTCAGTATGTATCAGTGCACATCATGGGACATTCTGTATTATAAAAAAACCGTCAAACAAAACTGTCAAAATAGCTTTCTCCAGTTTTCAAGTTGGTTCGGCTGTAATGCATGAATCATACGTACAGGCCGTACCAATGGAGCTAGAGGGCTAAAATTTCCTACGTTTGCTCCATATAATGTCTACAAAAAACGTCTTTTTTAATCCCCCCATAAAAGGTTTTTGGTGATGGGATCAGTTTGCAACGTAAGTTTATGCTAAACTGGTCCCTAGTTTATACCCGCTTGTTTCTGAAAATTCATACTTGATCGCTGCACAACAAAAGAGAAGTAATTTATTCATTGATCACCCTTTCTTCCAATTTTTCGATTGATCATTCCCAATACAGCATCGACGCGATGGTTTTTATTGAATGAATAACCAGACCTTTTTTCTTAGTTTTTATTTATCGCAACCGATCAGTGAATGCACCATTGGATCGTGTCCATGTAATAGTAACATAAATGATTCTTTAGAATAATAATTTATAAAATCCGGTAGATCACTGATATAAAGATTTTCTCGGGCGTAATAAGTGAACTGGTAACTCATATACATACGTATATTTTAGACATTTGTCAACTCGTGGATATTCAGATACATCTTTGTAGACAGGCATATGCCTATGCATACGTGTGATTTCATATACGTATACATACATACAAACATATATGTCCTTGATTACAAATATCATTTAATATCATCAATTCAGGCAAGATACTGACGCTCTGCTCATACCATTAATGCTTCCCCTTACTCTATTGAAATATTCTACGTACTGCTTTCAGTGCAAAAGGGTACCAACAAACCCCGGTCTGTCTTATATACATTCTCACCTAAACTCGAATGTCAGCATATAAATAAATACGTGACTGCGAGTGTGTACGCGCATGTGCTTGTGTGTGAGCTCACGCGTTTCTTTGCCGTCACGGTGTACAACGCCGGTTGCAGCACGACCTTCATGGTCAAAGACTGTCTGACCCTGGAAAGCAATGTACAACTTTGCTTCCCTCTCTCTTCTTGGATCTTATCCAATGAGTTCAATGTTTCTTCCACTTCTGTGCAATCGACGCAAATGTACTGAAAGAATCATTTTCTCTGTTTTAGTCGCACAAATCGTCAGGACGTTGTTTGTTCTGTTGTTTCCTCATGGGTTCTGTAAAATTCACAGTAGTGTCTACTTTGTAGAAAGAAGGAATGACTACTTCGACTGAATCATGTCGTCCTAAAGTTTCCGCTTGAAAACTCTAGAACTTTCGATGTGGCACCAGAAGTTCTTGATTTGCATTCCTTTTTATGTAACAGTTTGTAATTGTGCCGGAATACTTTTAAGAAGTGTCTTCGCCTCTCTATAAGAGGCTCTGTTCGTCAGTCGATCGATCTGTCCCTATGCTGTTTCTCAGCTGTTTCGAGTCAGATTTACTTGAAATTTGGTAGATAGGTGTTTCTTGATACTTCTTACTGGAAAAAAACTGAGGGTTCCGTGATCTGGCAATTATGGCATTTAAACTTTGTTTTAAAATATAGTTTTTTCAGTTGTTTCAAGTCACATTTACTTGAAATTTCATAGAAAGGTTTTCCTTGATGAGATGCTTTTTACCAAATATTATCTTCTACTCAGGATTATGTGATCTGGTAATAGAAGCAATAATTATTTCTGCTTCTTAGATTTAGATATCTTATAACCATATCTAGATCTATTGCCAATTTAGATATTTCATATCCGTATGATTTTTTATAAAAGACCCATAATCTGTCATTTTTCTATCTATTTTCATTTGGTCTCACGGGAACCTTTGATCAAAACAACTTCAAACCCGACGCTGTAATGCCTGGTGTGTTAATTAATATATATGGCGAACATCATATTAGTGCAATAAACAGATGTTGAGTCATCGCATTGCATATACAGGCGCACACGCACACAGAAATGTCTTCAATAATACTTAGATCTATATAAAAATTACGAAAGTGTTGATCTGACTTCAAGGAGGAAAGACCTTGCTGAAGAGATTTTTTTTTCAATCAACTTAGACGTCAACAAATCAACGAATACAGACATAAGTTCGTTGCCAATAATATTTATGCATCTTTCTTCGTACAGATGTACAAGCCTGAAGTCATGAACAGTAAAAAAACGTGTGCTTGTTTGTGGGTATGGTCTTTAATGATATCTAAAGTTCTAGGTGTATTACTTTTACGATAGTACTTGCTCAAAATGTCTTTCTCAGGATTGAAAGAATTTAGCAAGTACCGTTCCGTAAATTCAAATCACTAATCTGCGAGGGTCCTACATCTATTTTTGAAACTGTAAACAAAAACTCTCACCGAGACTATCAACACAGGTTTCTACAGTTTTCAAGTTGGTCTGACTGGTTGGCAAGCATCGTGCGTATCTATCACGCGCACAAGCCGTACCAATGATGGTAGAGGATAGAATTTAAAGCTTTACTCCTCATGTCTAGAAATCTGGGTAGTTGTTTTTTTTTTTCTAGATATCCCCCTAAATAAGACTTTAGTGGAGGGGTTCAATTGATAATCTAAGTTTTTGCTAAATTGATCCCTGATTTTGTGTCCAGCAGCATTCGTGTATTTTTATTTTGTTTTTTTTGTTTGTTTTTTGAAAATCACTGTATTTTGATTTCACAGTATCACAACTTTTTTTAGTAATCACAGCCCAACAAAAGGCAGGAGAAGTAACTTATTCATTGATCATCCGTTTTCACAATTTCTTAATTGATCACCCCATACGGCCTGATACCAAAAGACACCGGTCGCGTGACGTTTTACATTGAGTGAATTACCAGACACGGTTTGTTTTGTTTTTGTTCTTTTCATATTCATGACTGTAAATGGTGTAAAACAATTTCTCTTTCCCTTAATTTCACTCACGTGTACGGAAGGAAGAAACAACGCTGGAAATTGACAGAAAATTGAATCATTTAGTCCAGCCGGATGGTCTTGTCCGCATTAATTGTCAACTAAATTGTTCTGGCGGAAAGTTTGTGAAGAAAGAATTTGGCACAGATTCTGAAGAGACGCTCAGAAGAGGACGAACAAGAACTAACAATAAAGAATGACAAGCCCCTGCTGCTGCAGAGTCAAACACCACTCCAAACTCCGACTGAAAATGATCAATGCAACTTTTGTATTGTATATACAATGAACAAAGAGTGATAAAAATATATCTTCTTTAGTATAAATATAATCATTTATTAGAATTTAATAAGCTCTTGAGTAAAGTGAATTCTGTTGATGTTTAAGACTTGTCGGTTCAGATCAGTTGTTGAGAAACCCGGCTGCTATTCACTTGGTCGTGATTTCAAAGCACAGTAGAGATTGGTTAATTTCATAGATGTATTTACTTATCAGAATGGAACGAGCCCTTGCGTATTTCTGTAATGAATTTTCGTAAATGTCTTTCGTATTTCTAACCTAAAAATTAACAATTAAGACTAGTCAGTTTGCTCAAGTCGGTGAGAGAGTCGGCTAACAATCTCTTCGTAGGGAAATGTTAATTTCATAAATGTACTTATTTATTAGAATGGACTAAGCCTTTGTATATGTCCAGCATTAATTTTGGCAGAACTGTCGTCGTCATCATCATCATCATCATCATCAGTCTTTGAACGTCGTTGGACATAGACCTTCCCCGGCATTCGCCACGCCTCTCCGTCGTGGACATTGCAGGGCCAATACTTTCTGAATTTGTCTAGTTCGTCTCTCCATCTTATATTCTAGCGCCCTCGGTTGTGCATGTCATCTCCAGGGATCCATGTTGCGAGTTTTGTGATCTCTCCATGTTAGGTTCGGCATAGGTTTATTGATTTAGCTCAGTCAGATAGAGACACGTCCACCAGTCAGTTGGTCTTGATTTCAAGTCGCAGTAGGGGGGTGCTGAGTTTTGTTCCCCTAAATTTGGTGAGGATTGTTCTTGTTGTACTTGTTATGGTAGGAAAACAAAGTCAACTCCGGGTTTGGATTGGAGATTGATAAGAGGTCTGACTGCGCCCTTGAATTTAAAGAAATATTTTTTTTAGATTCTTCTATAAAGTTTTAGATTTTTGTTTAGATTTTTACATTAGGTTTTGGATTTTTTTGGATTTTTCTCCAGATCTTGCACATTATTTTTTTTTCAATGTTCTTCATATATATTGTACCCCAGCAGTTGCGTGGTCTGCAGGTCCCATGCGATACCTCTGATATTAATCACATTAATCATTGTGGCGTACGATCATTTTTCGATGAGTTTTTTTGTTTGTTTCAAGAAATAGAATATCATGTGGACATTTGCCTTAACAGCCGATTTGTAAGAGTTCGTGCATTCACAGATAAACAAAAACGAGGACAGAGTGAATTATTCCATTTCCTTCTCAAAATCGTGTACACTTTTGTTTTGTTATTCGGAAAAACAACAAACCATTTAAAACAATCTTCCACATTTGTCAGAAAATGTTAAATTAACCCGTACACGTTCGTTTCTACATGGCTTGATATCCTTTGATTAATGTTTATTGCCTCATCGAAGCTATAACTCTCTCTCTCTCTCTCTCTCTCTCTCTGTCTCTGTCTCTCTCTCTCTCTCTCCCTGCAGTTGATCAGGCTCATGAATACGTATGAGAATCTGAAAAATTAGCGCGTGCACGGAATAAGAAGCTGTCAAGCAAAACTGTCAAAATAGGTCTCTTCATTTTTCAAATCTGTCCGGCTGAGTATGTATGTACGGAACACATCAAAGGAGCTAGATGGCTGAAAATTTAAACCTTTGCTCCTTATTATGTATAGATAGAAAAAACTCTTTTCGAGTCCTCCCCTAAATAGTTTTTTATGCTTAATTGATCCCTTTTTTTGTTCGCTTTTTTTTTGAAAATTCACTTTTTTAGTCATCACTGCCCAACAAAATGCAAGATAAGTAACACTTTTATTGACCATTTCTTTTTTTTAATATTTGATCCCCCCCCCCAACATTACATGCTATCATGTTGGTCACATGACGGTTTCTATTATGACTAACCAGACTTGTTATGATCAGATTCTTGTTTTCGCAGCAACCTTTCTATGTTAACATAAGTTAAAGGCCATCTAAAGTGATTTTGGAATCTCAACCAAGAATTAACGCAGGGTTAGGCAACCTACGGCCCGCAGGCCAGATCCTACCCACGAAGGGTTTTCAACTGACCAACGAGCAAATATTGCAATGCATACTTATGTTTCTAGACTTTCTGTCCATTCGCTTGATCCAAAAGATGACTTGGTTGGAATAAACTGCAACTGAACAGAGTCCTTTCATTACTAATTGGCGCCCCTGGTTGAGTAAAAATGATGTTGTATCAAGCATTGTTTATTGATTTGAGGCAAAATATAATTAGGTCTGTTTGAATAACTAATTTCCAAACTTTTTATGGTATTTATTTAACCTGCAATCCACTCAGAAACAAGAAGGCTGTCGATCCCTAAATTAAAGCTGACAAGTAGTCCTCCCCAAAGGAATAACTCTCTGCCTTATATAAATGGTCGAATGGAGAACAGGAGGACAAACTCCCTTGATACTAATTATTCATAGCTACACCAAGTGCACAATATTTGAGTCTTTGCAACCTTCTTTTGTCGGTCCTCCTCACATGAGAGAAGCTGATGACAAAAGATCGCTTAGATAACATGCAAATTTGGATCACAGTATGAATGTGATATTTTCTCTTTCTCTGAAAATCAGAAACGTGGAACATAAGGAAGATTTATCAAAAGGTAAAAAAAAGATTCTTGAAATTCTGTGCTCGAGTTTAGGTATATACATTGAATGTAAAAATCAGAAAAATATTATTGATGGCAATTTAAATTGAAATATTCCAACTGACACGCTGTCGAGTTGTGTGAAAAAAGCAGCGTTGCCAAATTAGATATTAGACGTCTAAATCTATATATATATATATATATATATATATATATATATATATATATATATATATATATATATATATATATGTGTGTGTGTGTGTGTGTGTGTGTGTGTGTGTGTAGTTTAGATATAAGAAATTGTTTCAGATTTTGGATAGTTTAGATACTTTTTTTCATCGAAGCTCGGATATTTTTAGATTTTCTGGTAACATCTTGATGAATAGATATTTGGCGTAGTTCAGGCTCTCAACTTCTACCTCATCCGAAATATCAAAATTTTGCCAAATTTCCTTGGGGATTTTGAAACTCGCAGTTCGCCCAGAAGAACTTATAATTTTTCAATTTTAGGTGCTTCCAATCCATCAAATCCTAGGCCCTTCGTGAAATGTGTCGGTCTTGAGAGAAAAAATCTCTTACGTGGGGGGGGATCTATTTACTATGTAACTATGATACTAAACTTGACACTTATTTTACACAATTCAGCTTACATAAGTTAGCATTTTTTTAAAGTGACCGTATTCAGGCTTTAATTGAAAAACATTTCTCAAAATATGAAGATTTTCCCAATGAAAAGATTTTTAAAAAATTATTATATTTTCCTTCTACAGTCCCGTAAATAATTAGAATTATTGTTTATATTTTCATATAGCATTCAGTGAATGAAGGCTTGATAAGATGTAGTATATTTCTCGGTAATTTTCTTGAGAATCTTGATATCTTCTGGATATTTTTACCTGAGTTTTTGATATTTTTCGAAACTTTTCCAGAACAAGTAAATGTTTTTGGATCTTTTTGTATATTTTTTTTTTGCTTCAATTTCAGTTATAAAGATTTCAAGAGTTGGCAACCCTACGTGTGAGTTGACTCAGGAGAAGTTGTCAGAAGAGAATAAGGTGAATTTGATGTGGGAAAATAGGGGAAAAAACAAAACAGGTGACTGATTAAGATGTGTAAAAGGGAATTTGTAATTATGTCTGCGAGGAAATGTGACATTTGCTTTGGGGTAAAAAAAATGACAGACTTTCAACATAAGGCGAATAAAAGCAACTGAAGTCTAACAAGCCTGGCCGCTGTAGGATCAAACTTCATTCCCACTTCTATTCTGAATGAAAATGATTACCCAAACTTCTATGAAAGAAAATTTGAAATAATATTTCTTCTAATATAAATTAATTTAGCTATACTTATGAAATAGTCCCTTGGCTATCCGTAAGATAAATTTTGTAAATGTGTCGTTCTTGTCAATAAGAAGGTCGGCTACCGATCGCATGTTCGTGATTTCTAATCACAGTTGGGATCTTTTGATTTTATTAATGTATTTATTCATTAGAATGAAATAAGCTCTTCTGTATTCTGAGCGTATATTTTTGTGGATATTGTAAGACTTCTCACATTGGCTCAGTCGGTGAAAAACACAACTACCAATCAGTTGGGCATGGTTTTCCATCATGATAAGTGAATGTAAATTCTTATTTTTCTAAATTTGGTGAGGATTGTTCTTGTTAAGGTAGAAAAACAAAGTCAACTCCAGGTTTGGACTGGAGTTTGGCTAAAATATGTACAGAAAAACAAGCCTGGCTGCTGCAGGAGTAAACTCTACTCGTACCTCTATTGCAGCTGAATATATATATATATATATATATATATATATATATATATATATATATACATACATACATATATATATATATATATATATATATATATATATATGAAAATGAAGCTATACAAAATCATAAGAATATAATTTTGTATAAACGTATTTTTTAGGATGAACTATCCCGTGTGCATATGTATGGAAAATGTTCGTTAATATATAAGGTCAGTTTAGTTCAGTCAGTAAGACGGCATCCTGGCTATTGGTTGGTTGGCTGTGAGTTCAAATCACGTAGGATAATTTGGATTTTGCATATCGCTTTAATCCCCACCCTTATTTTGGTGAGGATTGTTTTTTGTGTTTTTACATCAAGTCAAGACTTTGCAATGGAGTTTGACAATTGCTACTACCGTTGTGTTCTATGATTCTTCACTTGGGATAATAGTATTTATCTGCTGATGTCGAATCAAAGAGACCAAGACAAAACTGAATTAAATAATTCAGAATCGATGGAGGCTCATATTCTCTTCCTCTTGTGATGGAGAAAAAGATTAAAAGGTCAGTTACAAAGCTTGGCTCAAACCAATATGTTTCAAAGAGGATCTAGCTGACAAACTTCTACCGAGTTGACTCTATTTTCCTCAATTGCAACAATGGTAAGTTCAGTTTTCCAGTTAAGACTAAAAGGTGAAAAGTTCAAAATGGTGGATAGTGAGAGAAGGGGACAGAGAGAGACAGATTGTATTACTACGTCATCAATCAACAGAGGAAAGGAAGAAAGAAAACGAGAAAAAGTGAATGAGAGGAAGAGAAGGAGAGAAAAGGGGTGAAGAAAGAGAAAAAGAGAGATAAAATGTGAGAAACATAGAGAAAGAAAGAGGAAAGGATAGCTATGGACGTTAGATTGAATTATCTGCTGTCGCTAAACAGATTCTTCTAATTAGAATTAATACCTTTTTCATCTTCACTTTATCTTCTCTTTTTTTTCTCTTTTCTATTCTTCTCAGCCTTAACCGTCCATAGCAGAAATTTGAAAATCTGCAATACCCTCGATGAGTATGGTAGATATTTTTTCTATTTGGCTTAGAGGCTGAAATGCTTGCGTTCAGAGTAGAGCTTGACCCTAAATCAGTCAGACTTGTTAGTCTCGTACTCATTTGTTGTTTCTCATACAAACTTCCTTGGCCACTGCACAACAATGGCGGCTTATATGGCAGAGATTGGGAACTATTTAATTGCCCAGAGTAAAAAAAAAAAGGAATTATACGCACGAGAAAGAACGGGGAGATCTATCTTCGTTTTGTCTGAAGGCAATTTATTAAAAACATGGTGTGTTCATTCATCTTCTTTGCCTCGAATCCTGCCCACACATAACGATTGTTGTTGTTACCATGGCAACAACTGCATCGTTAGCATCATCATAAGATTACTGCTTTAAATAAACGAATCAGAAATTCACTTTCAGCATTTAATCCGTTGATTTATGGAAAGGATAGACAAGAAGAGATTTTCTTTTCTTTTTTCTTTTTTTCCTTCGCCATTTTGTCATTCACTGCGATTCCCTCCTTCGCTCTATTGTTTCGTTCTTATACGCGTTTTTTTGTTATAACACTCAAATCTTTTGACTTTGTTCCCCCCCACTTTCTCTTCATTTTACTCCTCCTCTTCCTCCTCCTCCTCCTCTTCCTTTCTTATATCTCTTCATTTCTTGCCTTCTGCTTGCAGCCAATTTCTCCCTTATAACTTCTCCTCTTGCTTTCCCTCCTATTT
>OY735212.1:63637322-63842322 GCA_963457665.1 Thysanoteuthis rhombus
GATGAGATTCTTTAAAAAAAAAAAACGTTGTTACCAACCAATGTGGCTTGGTGGGTAATTCCCCTAAAAGAGGGGATTCTGGTAGCCCAAAGACGGGGGGATAATGCTATTAGGTAAAAGTTGTGGTGAATGGTTTCGGCTTAAGGGTAGTCAGGGTGTGAGATGCAAGATGGAGCATAACTATGCAACCAAAGGTTTGAACAATTACAAGATTAAACTAATTCTTATTATAAATCTGTCTAATTACACGCAAAATAAAATGATTATTTCAAATTATTCTTTGTTACAACTCACTTAAATGGAAAATAGGAATAGTAATCTTATTGACAAAAGTGAGGGATGGCCTTGGAAAGGTTCGGAACCACTGTTTTAGATAAAACTATGACAGAACGCTTCACTACCAAATTTTGACTTTGATTCCAATGTTTATCGTAAGCTCTGAGACTGGTGATTTTTGCTGTTTTCAATTTTAAAAATAGTCTCTTAAAATGGAAACTTAGATCTCACATCATCAGCTCGACGCTCGAGGCTGTAACATATTGCTGTCACGTCACGTGAACTCATGCAAGCTCACAAGTCCATGAAACCATGACGATAGGATGAAGTACGATTCACACTCGTCCCATCACGTGAAGTGATTTTACATGTTTTTCGCATTCTCTCACATTTTCAATCGGAATTTCTTACGTGTTTGGATTAGTGAACATTCAACCTCGCGCTATCACTCAGCCCACAAATGTGTGCAGAATCAGGAGATGTGAGACCTGAACTCACTTGAGCAGACCAGCAAGGACGCGATATCACATGACTTACTGCCGTTATAATACTATGTCCCCGAGCAATAGAAATAAGCGTCAAACTGGCATGCACACTCACATGAACGCACATGAGGTCATGTGATGTTATTGCAATGTACCTTAATATCTAAATTATATCACGTTCCCAAGATCGTTGTGTTCGTGAGAGCGATTCAATTACTCAATCAATCGGTAAAAGCGCTAAAAAATTTGAATTTATAGAATTCCTTTTACTTAATCGTCCACCTATTTGATTATTAGCAATATGCGAATGTCTTCTTCCACACAATGACACAGCTAGAGTCAAATAGAATTTCATTCAAGTTCTAATGACGAAATAAAATGCTGACTTTGAAGAGACACATCTGACATATGAGAAAAGAATTTTATTTTCTGGTTGAGTAATAAAGATGCTAAATTGAAAGAATAATTGAGCTATAAGGAGTAATAAATTCAAAAACAAAAAATTAAAAGATCCATTTGCTATGGAAAAAACGCTATTCTCTAAGCTTACTGCAATGCAAATCTCTGTTATACCCGTCTATAAAATACAATGTGAATAAAAAGCTATTCTCCAAGCTCACTGTAATGCAAATCTCTATTAGTCACGTCTGTAAATGCAAAGAGTATAGAAGGCTATTCCCCAAGCTGATTGCAATGTAAATCACTATTATCCACATATATTAAATGCAATGTGTATAGAAGGCTATTCTGCAAGCTCTTTGCAATACAAATCACTATTATCCTCATACACAAAATACAATGTGTATAGAAGGCTATTCTCCAAACTCACTTCAATGCGAATCTCTATAATCAACGTATATAAAATGAAATGTGCATAGACGGCTATTGTCCAAGCTCACTGCTATGTAAATCTGTATAATCCACGTATATAAAATGTATTGTGTATAGAAGGCTATTGTCCAATCAAACTGCTATGCTAATCTCTATTATCCATGTATACAGAATGTAATGTGTATAAGAGGCTATTTTCCAAGCTCATTGCAATGCAAATCTCTATTATCCATGTATACAAAATGCAATGTGTATATTATCCAAGTGTACAGCAATGCAAATCTCCATTATCCACATTAAACAATGCACATCATTCTATTTTAGATGCATTGTATAGAAGATGCATCCCTTGTATTCCAAAGTTTTAAAAATACATAAAGGTCAAGACCAAAGCATTGTTAAGGATGGTAGAATCCACATCAGCGATCCTAGTTATTATTCTGATTGCGTTTCTGAAGTTACTTGGGGTGTTTTTCAGCTTTGATCTTGAATTCATTTCTCAAAACCTATTTTGTTTTTATATTCATCAAAGGCACCACTTAATGATTTACAAAGGTCGATTGATTCTGATTTTCCGTCTGTTTTTTTTTTTCCTGAGAATCCGGTAAACTTACCAGCCTTAATCGCCATAATGAAAATATAACATCGATATAAAAGCCATGCATTAAAATTAATTTATCATATGCAGCAGTAGCAGTAGCAGCTAGTCTAGTTTGTCACGTCATCTTATATTCTGCCGGCCACGATTTCGCATGTGATCTCTATGGATCCACGTTGTGAGTCGTGATGTCCTGCGGTTGTCCAATATTCTTGCAACATGACCAGCCCATTGTCATTTGAGTTTTCGAATGGATTCTATGATACCTCAGATTCTTGTATTTTTTTCTAATATATTCTGCTGTCCAGTGATCTCTTTACGCGATGTCGAGAATAATTCTCTCATGTGCACGTGGCATGGTTCTCAGTTTGTGGGTCAGTATCATGATTAGGTTCCATGTTTCAGCTCCTTAGATGACTATCGAGGAGATGCTTCGGTTATATAACCTTCTTTTTTAGGACTGATGGGATTTTCTTATTCTTGAAGGTTGAGCTTGTTCAACCGAGGACTTGCCATCGTAATATGATTCTTAGCGTTTCTTCTTTTTTTGAGGATTTTTTTGAGATCTGTTGTCCTCTGTTAATAAAGTGGTCTTCTTTCTCCAGCTCTGCGTTTTTTGATTTTGGTCGTTGTGTGTTTGTCTTCTGCATGTTTGTTGTACATGACCTTCGTTCTGCTAGAGTTTATGTGAAGGCTAACTTCCTTACTTTCTTCATTCAGTTTGTCTGGCATGGAACTCAGGAAGGTTCTCTGTAAAAATACGGTCGTCTGCAAATCTGAGGTTACTGAAGTAAACGCCGTCTATTCTGATTTTTATTTTATTTTCCCAGTCTCAGTTTTGGATGATCATCTTAGGGCAGACATTAAAGATTTGGGGTGAGTTGGTATCACCTTATATCACCCCTTTTCTCGAACAGAAAGGTTTCTTGGCCTCCAAGTACCCTGAAAAAATTAGTTTTATGGTTCCTAAAGTTGATACAAAATAAACAACCCCGTCATGTTTTACGGATAAGTGCAATAATAATTGTCACACTCCGGTTCAAATCTGGAGATGACTTGGTTTTTCTACTGTAACAGGATCAACAAGAACAAGAACAATCCTCACCAAAATTTACAGTAGGAATACACAACCGCTTATTTCATTCCATTGAATAATGTATATTTGCTTGTCTTGATTTGAAATCACGAACAAATGATCAGTGGTCAGTTCTCTTACCGACTGAACCAGACTGACAACTGCTACATATCCACGAAAATCCTTCAAACTGCAGGCTTATTTCACTCTATTAGATGAATACATTTATACTAAAAAATACATTTTATAATTTTTTCATTTATACAATGAAAATTATTTATGCAGTAATTGTCTTCAGTCAGAATAGAGTTTGAACCTGTGGTCGACAAACAGTTATACTTTATGATGTTGGTTAACAACCTTCGAAATAATGTTTCATTTCAAGTTAGAGTTAAAAAGGATACTGCGCTAATAATTAGAGGCAACCCGTGGGCTCTTATTTCAACCCGGCACAAATATTTCGCATGGGGTAGGATGCGTCAGCATTGCCAATTTACCATCCTAATCACACCGCTTAGGGTGTACTCAGTTAGCCACCTAGTACAATTATGTGTTTTCAACACTCTTTGCTCATACCGGGATTCAAGACTGGTTTTTTCTGTGTTCAAAGCAGACATTCTAACCATTACATAATTTCGTTAAAGAATATCGATTAAGTTACTTCCTTTTGATTTTGTTGACACTTGTATGAAACATTGAAATATAGATAAAAATACAGCACATCTCTTTTTTCTAGCAAATGAAACATTCGTTGCCTCCAAGTCATAACATTTCAATGTCTTAAAATTGTCTAATATAAATATTTTTCGGGGATCAATTGGAAAGGCAAACAGTAATCTACTACATTAGTCAATCAGGACTTGTGGAGATGTTTACTTTGTGGTTGACGCAGCAGGGTGCAAGTGACAAGAAAAGAAACAACCTGATATGAATCTCAGATATTTGAACGACCTTAGGTATAGTACGTATGCGTGTTGAATTCAGGTCACAAAAGACATTTGTTAACCTCTCTCGAGCAGACCAGAGGATTACAACAAGAACTAAGCAGACCGTATTTTTAAATTTTTTAGGGTATTCAAATGGATAGTTGAAAGAAAATGAATAATTAATTGAAGATTGTGAGCCCAAATTTATTAAGTTGTTCGGAGAATAATGATCGTTTTTGTTGTTGTTGTTGGAGGCTTTCGTTGAGTTAATGGAGAACCCACTTATCTGGCTTTTTTACTCCATCAATTCTCCTTAGATGGTCCGATATAATCAATTACCCCTATTCAGACCAGTTTGATCACTGTGCTGGGTTTAGGTTAATCATGTGTTCTGATACTTATATGTATGTATGTAAGTATGTTATCTATCAATCGATCTGGACTTCGCACCGCCCCTACCATTCATTGTGGAAACTTGAAATTTTGCACACACACTCCTCTCGATAAGTAGGGAAAAGGTTTTTTTTTCTTTAAATTCAGCCCCAAAACTGGTTTTTATGGTGTGGGGGGGTTAATATGCAATGTAAGTTTATACTAAATTGATCGCTAGTTTGAGCACACCTGTCAAACTAAAGACAATAGCGGTAAATTATTCATTAATCATCCCTTTTTCAAACTTTTTAATTGATCACCCCCAGCACAACATATATGGATGATGGCTAATTGCATATCTATACTGCAGAAAAATTGCAGGTCACGCTTAATCATTGAAGTTTAGTTGCCAAATTGCTCAAAGAGGACCTTTCACATCTTAGAATCATTCATTTCATTCTTTTCTTTCCTTATTATCGAAACTTTCTCGTCCTTTTAGAGAGAACCTCTGAGGTAACCAGAATTTATTTCGTTAGCCTCAAAGAATGTTAGAAATTATTAATCAGCCAATTTCTCCAAAGGTTACCTGATTACTGCAACTGAATTTGAGCGAAAGAAATGCAATGTTTTCAATTAAAAGTCTGGAAAGAAAAAAGTTTCCCGTTCCTTCCAGATTCAATCATTGGAATTAAATTTCCAAACTGCGTAAATGCACAATCTGAAAATTCGGCTTTGTTTCTGGAGAACGTCCAAGACAAAAGGTAACATGAAAGTCACCGATTAGAATGGAGAGAGGGGGGATAGCTGATACGATTTTAATGCTTTTGCTGCTATCATCATGATCATCATCATCATCATCATCCCGTAGTAGTATTTGTTGCACATCGAGTTCCGGCTAGAAACTTAGGGAAGGCAACAATGCCATGACTTAGTGGGTAGTGTTTTTTATTCAAATATACAAAGGGCGGAGGGGGGTCAAAACAGGATCAACACAGGAGGTTATACAAAAGAATACATATTTATATGATAGGAAATATTCACATGGACAGTGCTTTGCGAGGGATATGGGTGGTGCCAGTGAAGATTATTTTTATTGTGGTTGTTACTGTTGTTGTTACGCTAACTTTGCGATCTATATCATGATTGAAAGAGTCATGTCGATATTTAACACTTTTGCAACGTAAATACAAAGACTGCGCAAGTAACCACTTTATCTTGAACCAACGTCTCCTTCTCTCGCCTATATAGATAAATACAAATCCCTTTTAACGATTTCCATAAAAGTTTCATCAAATAATTCATATCTTTGTTTACGTCTCCAGTATTCTTACTGGAATCAATGCTTTATGAAGCAGAATGTTTGTATGCAATACTTTATTTTTCTATAAATGGAATGATATTTCCGACAACGTCGATTTATATAATATGACAGGTTGGAAAAATTATTTGTTTTTATGAATTTTTTGTATATTTTTTGTATTCATGTTTGAAAAATATCATTCGAAACCTATCTGATGACACTGCGAGTCAGCAAAACGCGTTATTGGTAATAAATATATGAAAATAATTACTTTTTCCTATTTGTCGATTCATATAAATGATACTTTAATAATAGATTTCATATATATAACTAAATAAAGTTAATGAAAAAAAACTGTAATTCCAGGAGTCGCAGAATGGTCAGATGGATGAACACATTTCCTGGTCCATCATATAGTTCGGAGTGAAATTTTATACTTATTCCGGTCAGACATTGAGGGAATGTATTAAATCCTCGAAGTTATCACCATTCGGATGTCAGTTGCAAGTAAGATGCACAAATAATACGGAGGGACTGATGTAATTTCTGTGCAAGGGGATCGGAACAGACAAAGGTGAAGGAAAGGCATTCGAATTTTTTTTTCAAGCTAGATGAATGTAAAAATGAGAAGACTGTTATAGAGTCAGATTCTACCACGACTTCTATTTTGACTGAAGGTAATCACTGCAACCTCTGTATTGTATATAAAATAAATGATAAATATAAAAATATCATTTTCACATAAATGTATTTATTTATTAGAGTGTATTCGTATGATAGTATAGCACCCCCTATACTTCAAGTTAGGAACTGAATACGAAACCCTTCTTTTAGCCACATATCGAAAATGTTACCTCCTTCGACAACCCCTATAAAAGCCCTGGGTGCAATCGTTACACTTTTGGCCCGGCTACTCTTTCTCTTTCTTTCCTCCTCTCAAAGATCGGCATCATTTCGCCGACCGCACGTCCGATCTGATCCTAACTATATTCCAACCATGACCTATCTCTGTGCTAACTTAGCATCACACTTATGCACAGCTACGCAGCTATGCAACCGTGTCTTCACCACATTCTCCATAGGCGTATACACCTCTCATTCTCATGAATGAAATGGTAATGCTTTTTACTATCCAATAGTCACGACGATCTATCATAATTCTTTTTGCTTCAGGAAACACGCATGGATAGATCTCTGTGTTCTTTGTCTTTCATGGTCTGTCTGTCGAGTGTTTATCAGCGTCGGAGAATAGCCCCCAAGTCACACACACAACTTGACAGTTCGGCTCATACACTAAACCCGATTTTTGTGATCATTCCTTGGAACGCTCCAAGCCTTATGGATTCATAAGTAGTTCAGACAACTTCACTCCAACTCCGACGCCAGGATTATCAATGACAACAAAGCGCCCACCTTTCGCTATCTTTTCTCATCTCTTTATGCGATCGATCAGATTTATGTTATCATTATACGTATTTCATTTTCATTTATCATTTGTCATTAACGTCCTTATATCAAATTTACAGCTTATTTGTCAATCCAAATACTTGTATATATTCTTTTCACTTTGTTTCATCTCTGCATCTATACTCCAGTGACGTCGACGCTACCATTAAAACATGAGGAGACAATATCCTTTCTCTCCTACACCATCACGCTATTCATTTCCCATCTAAAGTTATCCTACAAAAATAGTTTTTCCTAAATATCTAAGACTCATCAGTTCAAATGAAACTTTCTCCCGGCAATCAGTCGGTCGTGAGTTTGATTCACGATAGGGGGATGTAGGTTTAACATACCAGTTTGAAACCCCTTATTTTGGTGAGGACTGTTCTTTCTACGACAGAAAGAGTAAACTCTAGCTTGAAAAGTTCATAGGAGACTAGAAAACTGAAGTAGTGTGTTTGGTTTAGCTTTTGTACATGAAAGATAAGTGTTGGATACGAATTTGAATCTTGTCAAAATCTGAATTTCTGTAGTTTAATTGAACGGCTACAAAAGGAATAAGTTATAAATATTGTAATAACCAGAAAAAGAAGAGACTCGGTTCAAAACCTCCAACGTTTCGTACACAATTTTTGACAGCATTTGGCAACATTTGTTTCGGCTAGAAAAGTATTTTTCCGATTGATTTTTCAAATTCACTCTTGTTTAAACGCCAAAGACAAATTTGAATAATCATTGCATCAAAAATAAGTGAAAAAATATCGTAAAAAATCAGTCCAAGAATATATTTCATTGGCAATTATAAACATATATATGAAATGTATACATTAGATATAAACACTATTTAGCCTTCTTTATTCCCTTTTTTGTTTCTCGTACTTTCAATTTTTTTCTCAGGAATTGATTTTTATAAATGGGGTGATACGACATGGTGTAACACAATAAAGAAAGCAACTGCCTTCTTTCTTTGATAGGAACATTGCCTCTCTCCAGCCACTGTCCTTTTAGGTCACTCGATTCCCTATAAACAACGTTAACTGATTTGAATTTGGTCTTAGGAAGAAAAGTTTGCCATTCATAGAACTGCCGACTAACAATGAAAATCAACAAAAGAGACGTGGGAATTCGTTTTTTTGTTTGTTTTTTTTTGGGGGGGGGGTTAAATTCACAAACTGCAGATGGAATTCGCTGATTGAAAACTCAAAGAAGCTTTGTCCGGTTCTTTGAAATCATCTTAGTTCTGGCCTCTCCTCCTGCGTTTCCTTAAGGAAGGACTACGTCATTAGAAGCATATCCGAGGAGAAGGTCGGTCAAAATATGCATCTCTGTCATAGGGTTACTGTGTAGGAGGGAGGAAATACTTTGGCAAAGGCCATCCGTTGTGCATGAAAATATTTGCGATGAATTTTCATGGGAAGAATCACGTTCATTTTCAGCTTTTGCTAATAATCAGGATAATTGGCATTAATGTTCTAATGAATTGATACGTTTCAAAAAAGCAAATCACTTATTACAACGAATTATGTAAATGTTACAGTCTTTGCAATATTCTGTAGGTCTTTCACTTGCTATCTATCTCTCTCTCTCTCTCTCTCTCTCTCACTCTCTCTCTCTATGTTTTCTGTAACTTTTCAAGGTCAATTAAGAACGTCTTAAGGAAATTGGGATATTATTTATGGAATTTTTACACTGATTGACAAAATAAGAATATCAGAATATATAATTATTGGAGTATTTATCGTAAGAATAAGAATATTGCAGGTTTTTCCCGCAGTTTCTTTTTTTTTTTTTTTTTCACAGAAGAATAAGTATTCAATTAATTAGAGCGTTTAGAAAATCAGCATCAGTCGTTGGACAGACTTTCGCTAAGATTCGCCAGATTTCTCTATCGGGGGCATCTTGCAGCCAATACCTTCTGAACTTTTCTAGCCGTGACGTCATCTTCTATGTGTCTCTCATGATTTCGCATATGATCTCTTGAGATCGTCGATGTGAGTCATGATGTCCAGTGGTTGTTTGACATTATTACTGCATGATAGCTCATTGCCATTTGTGTTTTCTAATAGATTTTATGATATCTCTGACTTCTGTTTCTACTTTAATGCATATTGTGCTCTCTGACGATTTCTCATGTAATGTTGAGCATGATCCTCTCCTAAGATCGAGGGTCAATCTTTTGGTTAGGTTCCACGTTTCAGCTCCGTGCGTGACTGTCTAGAGGATGCATTGGGTGTGTACCCTTCATGTGTGTGTGTGTGTGTTTGTGAGGATGAACATGACTAATGGAAGGTGAAGAGAAAAACTCAAGAGATATATGTTACACCTCATTTTTCTTTTCGTAGGCGTAGTTCGATGCATTTCGACGGAAGCCAGACACCTTTTTTAGATAAAAAATATTTTCAGGGGTTCACAGGAAGAAATTCGCTGTTCGATGCTGGAGAGGCGAATGTAAATATTTCTTCTTTTTTTTTCTTGTTTTTTTCTAAGAAGGATCAGGGAGGTTTTAGTATCTGTATTAACGAGGGTGACATTTGGTTTGAAATGAGATGGGGCTTTATGAGGGGAGTTATGTATCCTGTCCCTGTAGATGCTTGGCTTGTCTCAAATAAGAAAGGCGGTGGAATTCCCCTGAGAAATGACGATTCTAATCCTTCATGTAACATATATCTCTTGAGTTTCTTCTTTCCACCTTCAAATTGTCACTTTCATCTACATCCTGTCTGATCACTTCACATCTATCACACAAACAATGTTTGTGATATATATATATATATATTAGTTGTGTCATCCACAGACAGCTGTTTCGATGTATTACATCTCTTCAGTGTGGCTATAGACTTTCCATAATCCCATCCAGTACCACGAGGCAGGATTGAAGCCTTTGCTTCAGACACGGATGCCAACATCCTACCTCTGCGCTACGGAACTGGACGGTCAGTAAGTCTGAATTTAAGCGATATATTTATTTACGTATAAATTTCCCATCTACCAGTGTGCTCTATTCCTATGTAAGAGTATTGCATAAGCTTACAATGGATGAGTCACCTCACTTAAAGAATGCTCAACCCTGAATAGAGATAAACCGTTGTTTTGTTATTATTTATAGAAGTATATGATAAGAATCAAACATGTTGAGATAGAACTAATATCGCTATTAGCATTGCCTATCGTTCAAATTTATATTTGGAAGATAATTTCCGACCAAATGGATATAGATGCTCTTGCATGGGCGTATGGGAAGTCCTTGATTAGGGGCCAAAAGGTCTGATTTGCCCGAAATTGAACATTTCTCCATTTGTTTGTACGTCTGTTTAGCCTTGGCATTGCTCTGTGTAATGTAGACAATTGGGTTCAGGGGTTGCCCTATGACAAGGTCAAGTGCCCTTGTGTCCTCACAAAAATGCTTGAATTGGGAAGAATTTTTGAGGAAGTTCCTGTCCCACGCGTTCGCGATTGAGGTGACCCACGTTAAACCGACCTTGTGTCACATCCTGGTCTCGGGAGTGTGTGGGGGGATAGGAGCTTGTTGATCATCCAAATTTATTTTTGGAAAATCGTTTCTGACAAGATGGACCTAGTTGCAATGGCCTCGGCATTGTTCTGTGAAGTCTGGACCAGTAGAATCAGGGTTTGCCCAGTGAACAAGTCAAATGATTTCATGCCCTCGCAACAGTAGGTGGCTAAGAGATATTTTTATCGGCAAATTTGTTACGTTTAAGTGAAAGAGTTCATTCTTGAGGACAGCGAAACAGAAAAACAACAATGTTCCACATATAAGTTGATTATTCGCTTGTTTTCTGTTGTCGGTTTTTTTTTTCTGATTTTTTTTTTTGGTTTTTGGTTTCTTCCTCTCTGATTAATTATCATATATCAACTTAATTACCTTTTTATTTTTACTGGAAGTCATTTTTATATTTATCTGGCTATCGGAGAGAAATCACTTAAAGTACGATTCCTGTAGGTTATAATTTGTTTGTATGTGTTGTGTGCGTTTATGTGTGTATGTGTGTCCGTGTATCCGTGTATTTAATGATCTCTGGGTTTATATAGAGGGAAGTGGTTTTGCTAATGAAAGATCAGAACAAAAGGAAATATCCGGGATTTTTAATTAGTTGTCTGTATAAATCGATTAGCCGACATTTTGCATCCCTATGGAAACTAATTAAGACCGCACTGGCCGTTCTACCAATGAACCCACAAAATAATCTGACTCCAATCTTCGGAAGTCATTGCATTAATTCATGCCCCAGCCCCAGCCTCTTTTTAGATAAATAGGTACATAGACAGGTTTAGTTAGTCACCCACTAAAAACTGTCACGTGATAAACGCTCTTTCGCCGCATGCCGTGTTGGAGAGCAACCAATGAGAAAATTGGGAAAACTGGTGATCAATTAGTTATTTACTTCTCTCGCCTTTTGTTGGGTGGTGATCACTAAAGACAGTTGATTTTTTTTTAAAAAGCATGAATGTCATCGGACATGAATAAGTACCAATTTAGCATAGACTTGTAACGTAAATTGAGCCCACCACTAATAACTTATTTGGAGAGAATTTTCAAAAAGCGAAAATAAAACTATGCTTAATAAGGAGCAAGTGTTCGAAATTTCAGCCCTCTAGCTCCATTGATGCGACTCGTATACATGATACATATTCGCATAGCCATCCAGCTAGATAAACTGGTTTTGAAACTGAAAAAAAAACTTATCATGAAAATTTTGGTTGACAGTTTTTGATAGATAGATAGATAGATAGATAGATATTGGAAGTCATTTTTATAGATATTTTTCAATCGTATATTCAATAACATCGCCACATAAATTGAATGCTGATAAAATGTCTAAGCTCCATCAGGAATATCCGTTCTGTTTCTCTCGCTTTACTTACTTCTCACTTAGAACCTTCTAATGAATTATTTGTACGAGTCTTCAATTGGTAGATAATAATGCTATTTATGTGCTTGGGTATAAATTCTGCATTGGGAATACACCAATATTAAAATGATGATAATTAGAAGAAACAAAAGAAGAATTCTAATGTTATGCAAGTTCATAATCGATACAAAATATTTGAACAGATAACACTCTATTCTAAAGTTCTGACGGTAAGGACCTTGCTGTTTATTTAAGTTTTCAGTTTCAAAAGATTTTTCCCTAAAAATCTTGTAAATAAGTAGTTTTGAATCTAGGCTCCGTCAGATAATGGCTAAAGGTTTTCAGTCATTGCTATTAATTTAAAAGCAGGATGAAAAAATATAGATAGAGAGATAGATAGATGGATTGATAGATAGATAGATATACCTAAGGCAACACTAGATGAAATAATATTACTCAAAAAATAACAAATCAAGTATTGAAGCTGACATTGCGTATCTGTGACAGATAAACATAATAATCTATTGCACATCCATCAAAAAACATAATTATTACACACAGACCCGTACCGTTTGAAAGAATTCGAGTGAATTTAATCAATTTGGAATAAAAATGATGTCGAAAGGTCAAAAGTCGCTTATTATTGTTGCTCATTATTTACTATCTAAAAACTAAATTTGCCTGAATATTTCCTTCGAAGAAGTGGTCGTTGACTTTTCAAAATTTCCAAACCACTGTTCTAAGTAACACATAGTTTGTTGTATTAAAAACTTCGTCTTGGAGATACATTTTAAAAGTAACATATTTGCAATTTCAACTTGGTCATGGTGTAATTTTTAGCTCAAGAATTGACCAGTAAGAATTAATGAACATTATTTCAATCCATTCATATATGCTCACGTTTTCTTACCATTATTTCCAGTTTTACTTATTTATTGTCTCGCTCCCTTCGTGTTCCATCTATTTTCCAGCTATCCCAATTTTATTGATCGAAAGATTTGTTGGGCCACACCAAATTTGGCACGAGGCCATATCCACTGCGTACTCAGCAAGGAAAAAACACATTGTGGATATGAGTATATTCTAATGTTATAGCTTAATTCCTGTTAGACATAGTCAATAATTACACAGTTGCAAGTCTAACTATTGCACTAACCCTGAGCTCTTATCTATCATTGTTGAAACAATACCACAAGAAAAAAACAGGCGTTGTTTATGCAATTTCTGACAGCATTTGGTTATATTTGTTAATATCGGTTTCTGTGATAAAACTATTTGTACGAAACAAAAATGAATAATCAATGCATCAAAAATAAAACGAAAAATACCGTCCAAAATTCCATATAATTCGTTGAAAAATGAAAAAGTTATATATATATATATATATATATATATATATATATATATGTGTGTGTGTGTGTGTGTGTGTGTGTGTGTGTGTATCTGAAGTGTATACATTAATTATAAATTCTGTATAATCTTTTTCTCTTTAGTTCTTGTACTTTCGATTTTTTATTTCGAAAACTGATTTTAAAAAACGCTGTGTGACGTAAGAAAGAATTAAAAAAACATTTCTTATGAACGCTATTAACCTATTCAAATCTGGTCCGGACAAAAAAACATTTTGCCTTGTTTAGAACTGTCGACTTCCGTCGCAGTTAAAAACTTACATGAACGTATCTCTCGATTTATATTCCTGTTATCGCGTCCAATCGATTACCCCGACTTTTCGACTAATTTTTTTATTTCCATCTTCTCTCTTTGCATATACCATATCTTGAGCGCTGAAAATTTAACTATTTACTCCATATTATGTCCTGAAAAGAAACTTCTTTTTTTTTACAAAAATCCATCCCAAATAAGTTTTCTGGTGTGTATGAAGGAGGATGGGGCAAATTGCAATGCAAGTTTATGCTAAGTTGACCCCTTAGTTTGTGTCCGGTAGCATTAACGGTTATTTGTGGAAAATCAAATCAGAGTGATCATCATCAGTCTTTCAACGTCCGTCATTGGACGTAGATCTTCCCCAGGATTTGCCACACTTCTCTATCATGGGCGTTGCAGAGCCAGTAATTTCTGAATTTGTCTAGCTCGTCTCTCCATCTAATATTCTGCCGGCCTCGGTTCTGCATATAATCTCTGGGGATCCATGTCGTGAGTCATGATGTCCCTCGGTTGTCCGCCATTCGTGCAACATGACCAGCCCACGGTTATTTGAGATTTTTGATAGATTCTCTGATGTCCCTGACTCCTGTCTTTTCCCAGATGTACTGTGCTGTCTTGTGGTTTCTCTATGTGAGGCCCAGAATAATTCTTTCATGTGCACGTTGCATAGTTCTCAATTTGCGGATCTGTCTCTTGGTTAGGTTCTATGTTTCAGCTCCATAAGTGACTATTGGGAGGATGTATTGGTCATGCACCCTTCTTTTTAGGATTGATGGGATCTTCTTATTTTTGAAGGTTGAGCTTGCTCTGTCGAAGGCTTGCCATCCCAAAGTGATTCTTCGCTTGATTTCTTCTTCTTTCGAGGGTCTCATGGATATTCGTAGCCCTAAGTAGATGTAGTGGTCTACTTCTTCCAGTTGTTTGTCCTTGATTTTGATCTTAGTGTTTTTATCCCCGATGTGGTTGTTGCACATGATCTTCGTCTTGCTGAAGTTCATGTGCAACAAAAGGTGAGAAAATAATTCATTCATTTATCATCCTCTTCTTTCAACTTTTTGATTGATCCTCCCTGCATGCTGCCAAAAGACATGAGTCATGTGACAGTTTCTATTAAGTGACCACCCAGGCCTGTTGTTAAAGACAACTGTAGGGCAGTGGATTCAAAATTCAAAGACACCTTCTATAATGGAAGTATCCTGGTGGACACTTATTTTTAGTATTTAGTTTATAGGTCAATTAATGAACGATAATAAAAAGCATTTCTTGATCCCTAAAAATGACATGTATTTTAAATTGATTACATTTATTCGAATTCTCATACATGGTACAGGTCTCTGCACAACAATTGTCTTTCGGTGACTGGGCAATAAATGATAGAGTTACTTAGCTACAAGGTTCACAATGTCACTGCTACAGAGATCCGAACATTATTTGACAAATCTCATGAGTCTGCGGACAATGACTAAATATCTGTTCGGGATATATACTAGTGGCAACCCTGTTACCAGTGAATAATAATATCATCTTTTTATATGGATACATTAAGTTGGGATTACATAAAACTATTATCCCTTATCAGCTATAAGGTTCAAACTTTCAACCCTCTCATCATTGGTGAACACGCCCAATATGGGGGGGGGACAAGTGCCCCATCCCTCTGAGGATCCCAGTTTCCAAAACACTGTGCTTCTATCAGTAGTCGATGTTTGAGTCATCGAAAGATTTAAACTTTGAATATTAAGTACCATGGTTCGCCGTGCGGTGCACAATTTTTTAGCCGTTATTATTCTGTGCCAGTAGTGACAACCAATAACAGCGACCGGTGCTATATTTTCAATTGGAAGAGACGTAACAAGCGTCAGCGGCCTCAACAGTGAGTTAGAAAAGAACTTGACAGCGGATGACTCATGTAGTACGTGGTAATATGCCTGAAAAGCAGTGTTCCTTAAGGCTAAACAATCCCCCCCTTTTTTTTTGTCTTTTCGTCTTTGATTTATTACTCTCGAATCTTATCGAATCCCCACAGATATATTCCTCTCTATCCATGAAACTCTACCCCCCCGTACTGTCTCACTTGCTGTCTATTCTTCTTTCTCTTTTTCTCCATCCCTTGTTTCTTTTACTCTATCGCTCTTTCCTTCCTAAAATCCCATTCACGCACGTGCGTGTTCTCTCAAATGCATGATGTCAACTTCAATTTGTTTTTTTTCGGTTAAAACTGCCTAAAATCTGCTAAATCTTCTCCACTTTCGGCCGACTTTATGGCTTAAAATGTTATAAACCCATTCAAAGCGTAATTTTCAAATAAAGTAACAACATATATATGCAAAGATTCCACAACAAATCATTGATCAAAATCGTACAATTACTTTCATTAAACCTACCTGATTTGTGGTGGATTCGAGAGGAAAAATTAGAATTTGACTTTGGGTTAAAATTCGGTTCATCGATCTCAAATAAAAATAATCATTTTCGCTGTGTCAGCTGATTTGCTTTGATTGATTTGGACCTTCGTTTCTTCATGGATTTTTTCGGTTATTTTTTCACAAAAAGTAACTTTTATAGGTTGAGTGAGTGAATTGACTCTAGATTGGCTGATCAACTGACAATGATCGTATGTTAAACTTGACCCTTAATTTGATTTTTTCCATTAAAATCTCTTTACAAATAGCTAAAATCAGCTAAATTTTCCCCTTCTCGGCTAACTTTATGGCTAAAAACATAAAATAAGTTTTGAGTGAGCAATAAAATTAAATTAAATCGGCTAATTTTATTTCTAAGAGCCAGATTTTTGGGAATCTGCTTTCACAGATTTTAAGTGGCTAAATATGAAAATATCTGCTAGATTCAGCCGAAAAATGGCTGATTTGGCATCTTTGGCTTGATTTGTTTCAGCCTTTTCTTCTTTCTATCCTTTTCGTTGCATCATTTTTTTCTTTTTCTTTCTTTTCTCTTTTTCTTTACCTCTTTCTTGATTTATTCTTCCATATCTCTCTATCTCTCTCTCTCTCTCTCCCTCTCTCTCTCTCTCTCTCTCTCTCTCTCTCTGTGATAATAAAATACGGTCCGATTATATCCGGGGAATGATTCACTCTCGCAGCTAATTTATGTGACCTGACCGATCGTGACTGGATGTGTCATCGCTTTGCAGGTTGGCTCTACTCTTCCCCATAACCCGAAAATAACGAGGAGGCCTCTCACTGCTATGAACGTTCCTATCCTGAGTCGGCTTTGCACCCCCACCAAACAGATCGTCACCGTCCTGATCAAGGGAAGGACATGAATATTGAAGAGACATAGAGCATGAAGGGATTGAAGGAAAGAGAATAGCGAGGGTTGTGTGGATTGGAAAAAAGGAATTAGAGGGAGAGAGAGAGAGATGCAGAATGAACATGGAATAAAGGATGTCATTATTAGAAGGAAAGATGCCATGCATGAAGAGATGATAATGGAGAAGGATTTAGCAATATAGCCGGCACGGAGCAACAGCGTCGATATTAGCACTAATAGGCGCAGCGATTATTATTATTATTATCATTATTATTATTATTATCATTATTATTATTATTATTATTATTATTATTATTATGATTGTGATGATGATGATGATGATGATGATGTCGACATTAACACTAATAGCTGCCGTGATGATGATGATGTCGACATGAATACTAAAAACAGCTGCAATGATGATCATGATGATGTCGACAATAATAATAAAAACAGCAGCTGCGATGGTGATGTCCACATTAACACTAATAGCAGCTGCGATGATGATGATGTCGACAATAATAATAATAATAGTATCAGTGATGATGATGTCGACAATAACAGTAATAGCAGCAGCGAAGATGATGTTGTTGACAGTAACAACAATAATAACAGTGATGATGATGATGATGATGATGATGATGATGATGATGATGATGATGATGGATGTGGTGGTGGTGGTGGTGGTGGTAATAATAATTATAATGATCCAAATACAAAAAGCATGATGATTTTTTAAAGTAAAGAAGAAGATGAAACAATGACAGAAATAAATAAGAAGGAAGAAATAGTGTAGATCTGTTCCGAGTTGATCAAAATCAGATCGACCCCAAATGTAAGTCAGTAAACGTCGTGGACAATCCGACGAAAAGTTCAACCGGACCTACTGCTGGGTAATAACAGACGGAACAGCGATAACACTTACAACTCTATCATTTATTATTTCCCTCGGTAAGCATGGGCGCCCACTGCCACTTTTCAGGGAGAGGATGAAAGTACATTTTCGGCGGGAGTTCGGCCCTAAAGTATATGTATTTCCAGGAAGGGGATGACAAAAGGGGATGTTCAGAATATATTTTAATGACAACCCTGTTATTTGCTTCCTCTGTAAATGACAGGTAGTATGTCCACCTCCAATTCGTAGTGCATGCGTGTACAACACGTTGTATGATCTAAATATCAGATAATGCACTCGACAGTTGACGAAGACACATGACCCGACAACTGATGCATAATAATAATAATAATAATAATAATAATAATAATAATAATAATAATAATAATAATAATAATAATAATAATAATAAGTGGGCGCACAAGGAACTGTCCCCTAAACGCTGAGGTTGAGACTGGAGGAGATCGGGATTAGGGGAAGGATTGAGACCCTACAGACCACAGCACTACTGGGAACTGCACGGATACTGAGGAAGATGCTAGAGATATAAGGACAGCAACGAATTGTAGCCCTGACATGATAGGTGAAAGAGGGAGGAGACGTTAGCTGAAGACCTGAGGAGACTTATTGTCACTCAGCCTCCAGCGATAACCACTGGGCAACCGGTGTGAAACTGTAAATTGCAGAATCACTGCGACGTATGAGTACTAGGAGAGGAGGGCTGGAGACTTGAGGAGACTTGCTGTCACTCAAACTCCAGCGGTTACCGCCAGGCAACTGGTGTGAGATTCCAAATAATAATAATAACAATAATAGTAGTAGTAGTAGTAGTAGTAGTAGTTGTTGTTGTAGTAGTAGTAGTAGTAGTAGTAGTAGTAAACATTACACAAACGGGGAAACATTAAGTTGGGGTTGCATAAGAAATATATGTTGCACCATGGCCTCGGCCAATGGACGTCCACGTCAGTAAGAACTAAAAAAAAAAAAAGAACATCCCCACGAGAAAACGAGACGTTCGGGGGCACAAACCAACGAAACGAGGTGACCCCTGATATCATTCTGTCTGTTCGTATAATAACATAAGGGAAAGGTGAGGCAGTTTAATTAGATGGTAGATAGAAAGGTGACAGAAAAGGGGGCTTGATAGTTCAATACAGGTGGGAGAGAGAAGACAAAAAGAAATGAAGTAAGATACAAACATAGGAAGGGGAGAGAGTTAGGTAGTTTGAGATTAGGGTAGTTACAGAGATGACAAGACAGGCAGTTCGTACAATTGGAAACGACAAAGGAAATAGAAACAGCTAAATAATGGACGTGGTGCTTTCGGCTAATCATAAATACAAATCTTGCAGATAACGACCTGATTTTATTACTTGCTTTTTGGAAACCGCCAACCGAAGTGGTCGACATAGCTTTCCTCTGTTTTTAAGTTGGTCTGGCTGGCTAGCAATGTATGTATCCCCCGTGCAGGCCGCACTAATGGATATAGAGGGCTGAAAAATTTAAACATTTACCCTTTATCATATCGAGAAGAAACGTTTTTTGTGGATATCTTTTAAAAATACCCCCTAAACAGATTTTTAGGGGGCGCTTCAATTAGCAGTTTGAGTTAATTGGTCCGTTTGTTTGGGGTTTTTTTTTCAAACTTTTTCGTTGATCATTGGCCGCCAAAATATGATTGAAGTAATTTATGCATTGATCAACTTTTCTTGCAGTGTTTTAATTGATCACCCCCAATACAGCATGCAACCAAAAGACATTGTTCGAGTGACGGTTTTTACTGAGTGTCTAACAAGACTTGCATCTTTTAAATTTTGTTTGCGGGATTTTCTTAAATTAATTTATTTTCATTTTAGGTACCGCAGTCATCATGTTTCAAGATATTTACACTCAAGAAAAATTTAAAATACCAGGCAACCATAACTTCGGTTCCTCCTTGTTTTGGTAGTCATCGCAGCTCGTGTAATCAGTAAGTAAGGCATGAACTTCAAAGAAGTGATATTTAACCAGACACATTATATAATGACAGTTCCATTTATATCCAAAACGTAAAGTCGACTGATTTGCATTGATCTAATTTATAGCACCTATACTGAATTTCAAAGGGAACGTTTTTTAAATCTTCTTTATAAACTAAAATATTGTAGCGTACTTAGAACCGATTTAGACAGTTTTAGTGTTTCTGCACTTGAAATGGTGGGAGTTTTCTGAACAGGAATGAAGCTGTAACTAGTGAAAGGTTGTTTTTATGGTTCGATGCATACAAAAGTTACGTATGGTCCAAAAGTCTCCAGTGCCAAATTTCAGCTCATTCCGACTATCGATAAAGCAACTTCGTTGGAAGAAACTGCGAATCGTGCCGACTTCCTTGCCAAATGAGTTTTGTGAGATCTTCGTTTCACATAATTAGTCTTTCTTTTTTGTTAATCTAATTTAACCTCCATAATAACTTGTTTCTCAATTAACGTGCTCTTTATCCTTGGGGTAAGAAATTCTAATAGCGATAAAATTGCAGTAGTAATTGATAATCTTATTAAAAGAACATTAGTAGTTACCATGGACTCAACAGTTATAACAATCGCGACGGAGCGAAAAGTAAGAAGAAAAACAATCGCAGTAAAACGAACATTTGAAACAGAACCACTAGCAATTATAAAACTGGAGAAATGCAAAGGAAAATAACAAAGATTAAGATATAAATGCATAAAATAATAATCGTAAAAATTCGAAAATAGCGTTGATAAAACTGGCTGCTGCGGGGTCAAACACCACTCCAACTTCTATTCTAACGGAAGATGATTATTGCAACTTTTGTATTGTAAATTTGATGAAAGAAAAATCACCAATCTATACGTTTTTTGTAAAAATGTATTATTCTATTTGAATGAAATAAGCCTGTGTCTATCTGTAATCTAGCCCAGTCTGTAAGACATCCATTGCAACAATCAGTTGGTCGTGAGTTCAAATTACGTTAGGGTGAATGTAGATTGTACTTATCGTTTCATCCCTCTCGTTTTGAGCTAGGATCAAACTCACTGCATTAAAATCTAAAAAGTTAACCAATCAGAATTCATTTCTTCATAGAATATTGTTTCAAAACTACGCGTCCCATTTGTTGGTTGATCCTGTGAATGGCATATGAGAACTTTGGCAAAACAAGTTGACCAGAGTTAAGCTTTAGAAGTGGGAGCAAATTCGTCATCAGTTTTTGTGCACGTCACTCTGTCACTCTTATCCGTGCATGACGTCACTGGTTTTTGATCTGGTTATCATCATCCGCCATTGTCGTTGCTCACAGAAATGAAGTCAAAACTCAATTGTAAGAGTTCAGCAATAATATGAAGATTTCCAGATAACGTTGATATCAGGAGAGATCCAAATAGTTTTGTTTCTGTTATTTTCTAGTTTCACGATAAGCTCTATTCAGGGAGGAAATATATCAGGGAAAGAAAGTCTCTTTTGTCCCTCCCTTTCCACCTGCCTTCTCTGTTAGTCACTCCGTTATTATCCACTGTTGTCCCCCCGGGCTTTTTTGGGGATGTACCACCTGTGACCCCCTCCCCGCCATACGCCCAGAGGCTCTACTGTTCTGGCACATGAGGCTCGGCTGAATCAATAAAAAGCCCATCAATTCAACAAATGTATTTCTATCGCAACATCCAAACAGCTAAGACAACGGTGGCACAGGTTTATTCTACTTTTCCGATTCGATCTGGAACAGCACTAGAACAATCCACCTCACTGCATGTTGCTTATTGTATGAAAGACTGTTCCTGCTCTCCACGTCATAGACATGTATACCTCATTTTACGAACTCCTGGCTTTATGAACTCCCGGCTTTACGAACGTTAAAATAAGATTTTAAGCGTAATGGAAATTAAATCTTATTTTTGTCATTGTTAAAAGTGTCTATCAATAATGGATGAATTCGTCTCTTGTGGTGATGTTTAGCATTGCATATGTTGTGTGGGCGAAAGGTGGAAGATCGATTTAAGGTTGATTATTACTTTTGGGTAATTTTTCATGCATTTTTTTCTTTTAATTTCTTATATGTACTTCATTCCGTTTTTTATCAAAATAATTGTTTGAACATTGTTTCATAATTCTTTATGTAACAATCGGAAGATTTTACACAAAATTCCATTTACTTCAAGACGTACCTATAATTTTTACATTGTTTTCTATGAATAATCATAACTCATTTTACGAGGTCTCGCTTTACGAACTAATATTTAAAAAAAAAACTCAAATGGCAATAGGGTGGCCATTTCGTAAGAATGGTAGACAATCGACGGACATCACGACTCACGACATTGATTCTCAGAGATCACATGCGCAACTGAGGCCGGCAGAGTACTTGATGAAGAGACGAGCTAGACAAAATCTGAAAGTACTGGCTTTGCGATGCCCACGATAGAGAAGTGTGGTGGCAAATCCCGGGGAATGTCTGTGTCCAACGACGGACATTAAGAGACTGATGATGATTATGATGATGATGATGATGATGATGATGATGATGATGAAAGAATCAATTCATAAAGGCAAGGTATATTCGTACAGGATTTTTGCATAAATTTCGTTTTCTTCGCGGTATATTGTTAATTAGAAAAAAGAAAGATTCAATAACAAATATGAATTCAAAGAAATGAAATCAACGCAAATACGACAGGAACATTGCAAACGACGATCGAGTTCGGGGGAAAAAATTGGGGTTACTCAACACAGCGGAGACTCCGGGTGACTGGGAAAATAATAAATCAACAATAACAGCCTTATTCTTCGACAGCCATAAAACCGTTAAGCAAGTTTATTTATAGGTAGGAAACCTGATACATCGTCTACACCTCATCAGGGCGGCTAAGGTCGCGTTTGCAAAAAGTACAAAACGGTGTGTCATTTGCCCCTCCGTCCTACTCCAACACCGATAGCTTGATCTATGAGCGAAGCAGTAAGACGATAAGGGGCTAAAAGGAATCAAGTTTGTATTAACCGCTGAAACCCTTATGCTTGTCTGTGTGTGTGTGTGTTTGAGTGTATGCATGTGTGTATGGTTTCAACCTGGTTGAAACAGCTTTTAGATCTGAAAACTATGACCGGCGGACAGATTTCTCACCACTGTTGGTTGACTCTATTACGCTGAGTCATCGAATATTCACAAATCTGTGGTGGTGGTGGTGGTGGTGGTGGTGGTGGTGTTCGGCGTTTAATCAGTGTCAATCCCACTGCCCCACCCCAAAAACATCCTCTCCTAGAACAAGCGGAGAAAACGATCATCAAGAAAAGTCGATGCTTGTGTGTGTGTGTGTGTGTGATAGAGAGAGAGTGAGTGAGAGAGAGAGAGACAGAGACAGAGACAGAGAGAGACAGAGAGAGAGAGAGAGAGAGATAGAGCGGAGGGGTGAGAGTGTGTGTGTGCGTGCGAAAGTTAATCTCCTCAGCGTCAATCACATAGAGAGAAGTCTTCTTGATGAAGATGGAAGGAAGAAGAAATAATGACGACAGTCCTGTGCAAGTTACAATCATCATCATCATCATCATCATCATCATCATCATCATCATCATCATCATCATCAGTCTTTTAACGTCCGTCGTTGGACATAGACCTTCCCCAGGATTTGCCACACTTCCCTATCATGGGCGTCACTGAGCCAGTACTTCCTGAATTTGTCTAGCTCGTCTCTCCATCTAACATTTTGCCGGCCTCGGTTGCACATGTGATCTCTGAGAATCCATGTCGTGAGTCGTGATGTCCATCGATTGTCTGCCATTCTTGCAACATGGCCAGCCCACCGCCATTTGAGATTTTTAACGGATTCTATGATGTCCCTAACTCTTGTCTTTTCTCGGATGTACTGTGCTGTTTTGTGGTCTCTCCATGTGAAGCCCAGCATTATTCTTTCATGTGCACGTTGCATGGTTCTCAATTTACGGGTCTGTCTCTTGGTTAGATTCCATGTTTCAGCTCCATAAGTGACTATTGAGAGGATGCATTGGTTATACACCCTTCCCTTTAGGATTAATGGGATCTTATTATTTTTGAAGGTTGAGCTAGCTCTGCCAAAGGGTTGCCATCCTAGTGTGATTCTTCGCTTAATTTCTTCTTCTTTTGAGAGTCTCATGGAGATTAGTTGTGCTTGGTAGATGTAGTGATCTACTTTCTCCAGTTCTGTGTCTTCGATTCTGATATCAGTGTTTATATCTCCGATATGGTTGTTGCACATTATCTTTGTCTTGCTGAAGTTCATGTGTAGGCCGACTTTCTTGGTCTCCTCGTTTAGTTCATCTATCATTAGCTGGAGGTCGTGTAGGTTCTCTGCGAAAAGGGCTATGTCGTCTGCGAATCTGAGGTTGCTCAGATAATCACCGTCAATTTTAATTTCTTTACTCTCCCAATCTAGCCTTCTGAAGATCATCTCGAGGCAGGTTATGAAGAGTTTAGGTGAGCTGGTATCACCTTGTCTTACTCCTTTCTGGAGCTGAAAGGGGTCCGAGTCCTTATGTAACCTGATAAAGGAGCTGCTGTGATTGTATGTATGTCACTTCAACATATACTGGATCTACACCTTGCCGACTGATGGCCTCCATAACCTTAGGGATTTCTATTGAGTCGAACGCCTTTTTGAAGTCGATAAATGCTACGGCAAGTGGTAGTTTATACTCAGCTTCTTTTTCTTTCAGCTGATTTTTCGAGTGCAGGTGGTCCATGGTCGAGTAGCTTCTTCTAAAGCCAGCTTGTTCACGTGGTCCGCATTTTTTTTTTTTTTTGAAACATCAACATGATCTGTAAAAATATACCTGGAATCAAAAAATGAAAACTACAATGAAACTGAAATTTTGTTTGGAAAGTTTTAATTTGTTTTGTTTTTTTTTTTGTTGAAATATAATGTAATTTTTAGGTTGTGCAAAAAGTATTTGGGGGAAAAATAATCTTTTTAAAGTTTTATTTTTCATTTTTTTTAACATATTTATAATGTCTTTTGGTGTTTTAAAACTATTTATTAATTGTTATGCTCTTCAGATACTTCTGAAATATTGTTATCAAGTAAAAAAGGGGTTTTGAGAGTTTTCTAATGGATTTTGTGATGTCCTGTCCTATTTTCCCTAATATATTGTGCTGTCTCCTGATCTTTCCATGTGATGTTGAGCATAATTCTTTCATGTGCACGTTGCATGTTTCTCGGTTGGTGGTTCAGTCTTTTGGTCAGGTTCCACGTTTCTACTCCAGAGGTGACTTTCGGGGGGTGGGGATGCATTAGTTGTTTACTCTTCTTTTTAGAACTGATAAGATTTCCTTATCTTTGAAAGTTGAGCCCGCTCTACCGAAGACTTGTCCCCCTAAAGTGAATTTTCGCTTGATTTCTTCTTTTAAGGATTTCATGGAGATTAGTTGTCCTCGGTAACTATTGTGGTCTGCTTTCTGCAGCCCTGCATATCCGATTTTGATCGTTGTGTGTTTGTTTCCGACGTGTTTCTTGTACATGACCTTAGTTTAAGTCTCACCTAATCTAAAGGACACGTTACTTTTTTCTTTTGATATTTTTGAGAAAATTGATATTTTCTGTATGTACAGACTTTTTCGTGATTCAGAGGTATGGAAGTGCGTTGAGAAATAATTTTGTTATTTCCCATCTCAACCGTGCGTGATACCTATTTGCACGAATCAATATCCTGAGACAATATGTGTTTATGAATCTGCTTGGGAGCTTCATTAATTCTTATTCAATTTTTTCCGCTTCATTTTTTTGTACTCTTTCTGATGGTGTGAAAAATTGATGACATAGTAAAAGTGATCATTCTTTCAAGTCTCAAAGGGTCTTTTTTTTGGTTTTGAGTTTTGAAAAAATGACGTAAGATTCCCAAACTATTGGTTCAAGCCATTTCTGTGATATTTAATGAAAATAAATAAAGGGTGGTATTTTCATGAATTCTTTAAGCAAAATGTCCTTTTCATAAAGAAATTCACGAATTAATAGATATCAAAAAGATTACTTTAATTTCTCTCTTCTTCTTTTTTTTGAAGCGGGGGGCATCTATACTTTAACTATACCATGTAAAGACTCGTAAATTTTTTGCCAAATTCGAGCAATTGTGGGTAATTTGGCTTTCATCATCATCATCATCATCATCATCATCATCATCATCATCATCATCATCACCATTCTTTCAGCATCCGTCATTTGACATGGAACCTTCCCTAAAATTCGCCTAACCTTTCTATCATGGGCGTCATAGAGCCAGTATTTGCTGAACTTATCTGTTACGCCATCTTATTTTTTGTCAGTCACAGTTTCGCATATGATCTTTGGGGATACAAGTTGCGATGTCCAGCAGTTGTCTTCCATTCTGGTGACATGACCAGCTCATTGTCCATTTGATTTTTTGAATAGATTCAGTAACATCTCTGACTTCTGTTTTTTCCTTTAATATATTGTGCTGTCTTGCGATCCCTCCGTGTAAAGTTGAGTATGATCTTCCTCTTGGTATAATGCCTAGTTCTGAATTCGAAGGTCAAATTTTTGGTAAACTTCCATGTTACAGCTCCATAGGTGACTATTGGGGGAATGCATTGGTTGTATACCCTTCTTTTTCGAACTAATGGGATTGTCTCCTTTTCGAAGGTTCAGCTAGAGTAATTCTTTTCTTGATTTTTTTCTTCTTTTGGGGGTAGATTCGTTGTAATGGTCTACTTCCGTCACTACTGGCGTTGAAAGTAAAGCAAACCTTAAGTAAACATTATGCAATATCATTTTCTGAAATCCAATCAATTAATCCCTATATTATCTAATTTTCCCAGAAGAAATTTCTATGATGACTATTCTATCTTTGGAAGTTTTTAACTGCGACGAAAGTCGACTGTTCTCTGAATGTCACAATTTTTTGAATTGGATTGATTATAGAGTTTGCGAAGAGGGAGAAATATTTCTTTCCTTTTCTTTTCGTTCGTCACTCCACCTCATATCATTCTTTTTTTTAGATCAATCCTCAAGATGAAAAAAATAGAAATTACAACAAAGGGAGAAAGAAAGCAGACTATACAGCGTTTACAATTAATGTATATGTTTCGTCGATTGGATTAAAACGCTCAATTGGTGAAATTTCAACTTTTTCACAAAAAATAAACAAATGTGTATTTTCAATTTGATAATTTTACATTTTCCAGTGAAATATGTTGCTTTTCGGATGATATTTTCCGTTTTATTTTTGATGCAATGATCACTCATTTTTGTCTTGGGAGTTTTAACGGAGATTGTCTTGGTGAATCAATTGGAAACAAATAGTTTAATTACAGAAACGAAAATCGACAAATGTTGGTGAGTTCAATTTTTCTGATGACACACTCATCAATCATGCGAGATATGAAGTAATTTGTTGACAAAAATATAAATACGATTAAAAGCAGTCTAATACCTTCTTCAAATACAGATTTTTTATTTTTTACGATACACTTTATGCAATTTTCTTCTAATAAAAACCCAAATTAAAACTCCAAAAAGAATAATTCATTACTGAAATACTTTTTTTTAAAAGGTCATTAAAACGATGGGTGATGGTTTCTTGTGTGCGTCTTCACTCACACGCGCACAAGTACAAATTGACGTAGCTTGATAGACGTTGTTTCGTGCATGGGTGGTATGCGCACGTGCGACCTGACCTTTTTAAGATGTGACGGACGCAGATCTGGAAGACATAGCCAATGGATCTTCACCTCATGCGGCGCACTTATGTCCAATAGTTGCGAGGACCAAAAAGATTTTTAGAGGAGTTCCTACTCACACGTTTGCATTTATCCATTTTGAACTGACCATATGTCACATCCCTTTTCACGGAAGGTTTTCAATTTACAATGTGATCACCATCCAACAAAAGGCGAGAGAAGTAACATTCATTAATCACCCTTTTTACAAATCACCCTTTTAAAAAAGAATTTAATATTGGCGCTTTGTGCTTGGTCACTCAACTGTTCAGCTCCGTGTCTACTTGATGATAATTTGGATTTTACGAGAAATAAATTTCACACTGTTTTATGGATAGTGAGCAAAGATAATGCATATAACGGTATGTCTACATGCCATTGGATGTTTATGATTTAACACGCATGTGAAGAAAAAAAGGCTCAGTCTGTATTGGTATTAACTGATACGTTTGAAATTTAATCATCTGCATTTATTCCTAAATCAGTTGTTGAAGAGGAATTGTCATTTTCATAAGTTTATTCCGAAACCAATAGTTGAAGAGAAATTGTCATTTTCATAAGTTTATTCCGAAACCAATAGTTGAAGAGAAATTGTCATTTTCATAAGTTTATTCCGAAATCAATAGTTGAAGAGAAATTGTCATTTTTATAGGTTTATTGAGAAATTGTCATTTTTATAGGTTTATTGAGAAATTGTCATTTTCAAATGAGCTAAGATTGTTTTTCCGTCATGTACGTTTATGAATAAGAAAAGGTCAAATGAATTTGAAATCATTCTATACATATCCACATATGGTAATCACGCTTCAAAATCATCATCATTATTAGCAGCATCAACAACAACAGTCTTTTAACGTCCGTCTTATGACATAAATTTTGTTCAAGATCAGCCAGATTTCTCACGGTGCCAATATCTCCTGAATCTCAATGGTCACGCCATCTTATTTTCTGTCGGCCATAGCCAAATGATCTCAGAGCGTCCATGTTGTGAGTCATAATGTCTAAGGGTTATAAATATAAATAGATATGAACTTCTGAAGATAGCAACGGCGACACTTACATCAACGAGGTTACAACAGAATAAAAATCCCTCTAATTGAAGTAGCCTTGAATATGACTGCTCTTAAATGTCTTTTAATCCAGTTCAGTTGTGTAGAGCACCTTCTTCCAAAGTTCCTGGCTACTAAATCTACAAAACTTTTCGAGGAAGCAACTAAGAGAGTTAGGGCTACATTTTAGCGACCTTCACGAAATCAGTCTGAAGTCTGTTGTAATATAGAGAACAACAAGAGGAAAAGGGCAACCGTCTCTGCGATTGATTCTCTGATCGCAATGACATATTGATGGATCGTGTGCGCATGCGTAGGGCTGCCTATTTATTTAAAGTCGGCGAACTCAAAGGAATCGAAATGTGGAAAATGCGGAAAAGAAATTTCTTTGATTTTCCAGAAAACGACAAAGAAGAGGAAGAAATGTTTTTGAAGAGAAAGTCAGAAAAGAGAAAGAAAGAACAGTAGAGGAAAGAAGATGAAAGAAATACAGAAAACGAAGGGAGAAAAAAATATAGAAGAATGAATTGAAAAGAAAAAAACAAGAAGAAAAACGATTAAAGAAAGAAGAGCAGTAGAGATAAGAAGGTGGGAGAAAAATAGAAGACGAAGGAAAGAGAAAATATTGATGAATAAATTGAAGAAAAAAAACGAGCGAAAGATACATAAGGGAATAAAAAGTCTAGTTACTCACTCACTAGAAACTATTAAGCGACCAATATCTGTAGGTAGCATTAAAATTGGAGAAATGGGTGATCAGTGAATAAGTTTAGCACAGTGATCATAAAAAAGTCTGAAATGTCAAAAAGTGCGAATGCTGTAGATCACAAGCTGGGGATTAATTTAACATAAACTTATATTGTAAATTCGCCACTACTAAAACCTATTTAGAGAGGAATGTTCAGAATAAGAGGCATAATAAGGGAGAAATGTTGGAATTTTCACCCCTCTAGCTCAATTTGAAAACATAGACGTGAAAGATCCAGCAAAAAGAGATTTTTGAATATGCTCGATTTCAATGTGATATCAGTACTTCTTGGATTTTCAGGGATCTTACTATCGTACAACCTGCTCGAGAGGTGTATGGTTCGCACGTCTGCTTCACGCACAGAAGGTCACGGGTTCGATTCCCTTCACGAGCAAATAACTCCTGTGCACTCAGCAACCACTACAAGCTGCGTCATTGGTTGGAAAGTCATGTCTCGTCCGTCTTACGGACACATCCTCCCCAGAACGAAAAGTGAGCATGCTTTCACACGTCTTCCAAAATGTCTGTCCAATATGGATGAATCTGGCTAACTGAACCCCTAAATTGGCTAAACTTTCTGCAATGTAGCTGAGGAAGCTTTTATAACTGAATGATATAAATGCACCCATCGAAGTTTTTTTCTCTTACTTTTGGTCTTCTTAAGCGAGAAAAAAAGAAGGTATTTTTGCCACAGAGCAAGACCAGCAAATATATGTTAAAATGGTTCGTTGATGCTAAAATATTAGAAATTGGAAATATGACATGTTTAAAATGTAAACTAAAAAACGTAGTTAGAGTTAGAAAAATGAAGAGCAATAGGAAACTTAGAAAAGATAAACATAAGGTAGGTCACTTGCTAAGCCTGGATTTGAAAAGATCTAGATTGTACTCGCCAGGAAAACATTCAGAAGGGACTTTATTCCACGTAGCAGATGTTCTTGTGTGGAACTTGTTGCGAATCCTAGAAATACTAAAAAAGTATGGGTGTGCCTTGGTAGCAGATCTAGTTTTAATTATAATTTCCCGGGCATGTGGATGTAATTCTTCTGAACACTTCCCATAGAAGTAGTGGTAAAAAAAAAGCACCAAATTTCCACCATTACGCTAAAACAGTGGTGTCACAAAAAGTCAGACACAAAATTAGATTTTTCTTTTCATTATTTACATTGAGGACCGATTATTCTTAAATGGTCAATTTGATACGAACCCAGGATAATTTTGCCTAACTTTTACATTCATCCAGAAACATGTTTCCATGTCCTTGGAATAAATTTTCGGGTGAAAGAGATCTTTAAATTGATTTTCTATTTCTTTGCAAAAATCCTTTAGTGAAGTAACTATGCGGCGAAATCTTTCGTCAGAATACATTAACACGAAACCAATTTTCGGAAAGTAAATATAGATTTATGTCATGAATTTCACTGGAACAAAAATAATACTTTGCATTGCACCAAAGTCATGGTTTCAATTAGTAAAAGAGCAGACTTGGTTAGTCACTCGACAAACATTTGGCAACATGATCTGCTGGGGTGATCAATAAAAAAAGATGATTAATGAATAGATCACTTCTCTTGCAGTCTGTTGGATAACTATATATTCGAATTTAGAGAAAAATATATAAATAAAAGCCAGAACTCTGGGCACAAACTAGTGATCAATTTAGCCGCAACTTATATTGTAAATCAAACTCCCAAACAAAAAAAACATTTGGGGGGTGAATTTTCAAAAACAAACACATGGTATTCCTAGACAAAGTACGGAATGAGTGTTTAAAAATTCAGCCCTCTAGCTCCGTACACGTGATACTGAAATCTTTCAGTGGTACAAAACTTCAACATTGTTGTAATTAGCAGAAGAATAATACACCGTAAGAGGGTGAAAAGGAAAGGTTTTTTTTTAATATAAATTCAGGAAAGCTCACAAACGTAGCCAGTTAGTCAAACCAACTTGAAAACTGAAGAAAACTATGTTGACAGTTTTGGTTGACAAAATCTTATATTTGCTATCCGGTATATTCGATGATTATTTTAAGATCCATTAACAATAAAAGCTTCTTTCGATAAGCCACAGTGGACCCTTTGGGGTCTCCATTATTAGAATGTAGTTTGCATTTTAACAAACAGAAATGCTTCAAATGCTATCACCTAAGATAGAATATTTGATTCTCTGTTTCCTTTCATCTTCCTTTCATTTTTCTTCAACCTTGATACTCTGTCTCTATCTCTCTGTCTCTGCCTCCATCTCTCTCTCTCTCTCTCCCTCCAGGGGGCAAGTGAAGCGATACTTTTCTTCCCTGTAAAGAGTCAAAAGTGACAGTAAATATCTCTTCTAATCTTTTCTCTCGTATATATATCTTAAATGTACATCATAATATACCTGTCATAAATATATCACATATGTCAAGTGTATGCTATAAAAAAATCTTATATACAGACACAGCTCAACTAAATTTACCGTACATACTCAAAAGGGAAAGTTTTGGGGAAAAATATTCCAAGGGTTTTAGATGGTAGCGATTTTCCTGAGGAGCCAAAAAAATGACGGGAAAACCTTTCCCCTTAAGACTTTCGCTTCCCTCAAGGCAGTCAAAAGAAAACAGGAGACTTTTCCCTCAATTTAAGATGTCAAATGTGAAAGGATTCTTTCTCATGGTTTAAGTGTAACAAATCTTTCTCCTCTTAAAAGGGTCTCTAAGGAGAATTTCGTTCCCTTTAGGAGTCGGTATTTAGCTCCAGAAAGGAGTAAGACAAGGTGATACCAGCTCAACCAAACTCTTCATAGCCTGCCTCGAGATGATGTTCAGAAGACTAGACTGGGAGAGTGAAGGGATTAAAATTGAGAGCGAGTATCTGAGTAACCTCAGATTTGCAGACGACATTGCCCTTTTCGCAGAGAACCTACACGACCTCCAACTAATGATAGATGAACTAAATGAAGAGAGCAAGAAAGTTGGCCTACACATGAACTTCAGCAAGACAAAGATAATGTGCAACAACCATATCAGAGATATAAACACTGATATCAGAATCGAAGACACAGAACTGGAGAAAGTAGATCACTACATCTACCTAGGACAACGAATCTCCATGAGACCCTCAAAAGAAGAAGAAATCAAGCAAAGAATAACGCTAGGATGGCAAGCCTTTGGTAGAGCTAGCTCAACCTTCAAAAATAATAAGATCCGATTAATTCTAAAAAGAAGGGAGTATAACCAATGTATCCTCCCAATAGTCAATCATGGAGCTGAAACATGGAACCTAATCAAGATATATATCCTCAAATTGAGAACTATGCAACATGCACATGAGAAAATGTTGCTATGGAGAGACCACAAGACAGCACAGTACATCCAACAAAGACAGGAGCCAGGGACATCATAGAATCCATTTAAAAGCTCAAATGGCAGTGGGCTGGCCATGTTGCAAGAATGGCAGACAGCTGATGGACATCGTGACTCACGACATGGATCCCCCGAGATCACATGCAGAACTGAGGCCGGCAGAATATTAGACGGAAAGACGAGCTAGACGAATTCAGAAAGTAGTGGCTCCGTGACGCCCATAATAGAGAAGTGTGGCGAATCCTGGGGAGGATCTACGTCCATCGACAGACGTTGAAAGAATGATGATGATGGTGATTTATAAGATACTTTCTCCCTTAAAGGACCAAATGTAGAAGGAGACTGTTCCCTCCTTTTCAGGGATCAAAACAGAAAATAAGCGTTTTTGCCGCCTTCAAAGGGTCAGAGGTGAAGGGAAACTTTTACCTATCTGAAAATTATAGTATTCTTTTTTTACACATGTATTTTAGTCCACCTTCGGCAATTTCATTGATATTGTGTGATGAATACAATCTCTAAATGTTGTAGAGGGCACTGGACGAACCAAGCATTCCGGGTCTCCATATCTCCAGCTTCAGTCCTGACCGATGGGAAACTATTTGACACATCTTGAAACTTTAGTTCTTTTTCTACACCTGCTGTAGATGGGTACTACAGCTTATATATATATATATATATATATATATATATATATATATATATATATATATATATATATATATATATATATATATATATATATATATATATATATATATATATATATATATATATATATATATATATATATATATGAGACAATAATTAACAGTTCTATTCAGGGTTGAGCACTCTTTAAGTGAGGTAACTCATCCATTGTAAGCTTATGTTATGTTCTTCCATAGGAATTGAGCACTCTGGTGGATGAGGAATTTCAATGTAATAGATATATCGCTTAAATTCAGCCTAACTGACAGCCCAGTTCCGTAGTCCAGAGGTAGGATATCGGCCTCCGGGTCTGATGTGAAGGATTCAATTCTGCCATGCGGTACTAGATGGGATAATGGAAAGTAATACATCGAAACAGCTGTCTGTGGATGACACAATAATATATATATATATATATATAGACAGAGAGAGAGATTATGGGGAATATATTTTTCTATCGTAATAGTGCACAATATCTTGATATCGTATTAGGGTACATACATATATATTTACAACTTGTAAAATTGTAAATCTCTCTCTCCCACTTGTTTTGTTTCCTTCCCCCCTCTCTCTCCCCCTCTCTCTCCCCCCACTCTCTCTCTCTCTCTCTCTCTCTCTCTCTCTATATATATATATATATATATATATATAGAGAGAGAGAGAGAGAGAGAGAAACATAATTTCATATATGCAATGTATAATCTATATGAATACCCATATACATATGCATAGCAAACGTCTGTATATGTATGGATGCAGGTATTGTTTCAATGTATTTGTGCATATGTATATGAATGGTTAATCACAACCAGATACCCAGTTAAACATATTCACACACACATACACACACACACACACACACACATATATATATATATATATATATATATATATATATATATATATATATATATATATATATATATATATATATATAAATGCCACTTTATTCAAAAATGATTTTAATAAAAGATTTTGGTTAAAAAAAGTCTCTCCCGAATCTCAAGTATATATATGCACCAGAACTAATTATCCAAATCATAGACAGAGAAACACACACACTCGTGCACCCACACAAACGAGCAAAGAGAAATGAGTATGTGACCCACTTGGCTAATTGGTTGGTCGGGACATTAGTAGAGCTACGGTGATTTGATATCCGTGTATGTGTGTGTGTGTGAGTGTGTGTGTGTGTGTGTAGAGAGAGAGAGAGAGAGAAGAGAGAGAAATAGAATATGTACCTACATACATACATACATACACATGAGCAATCCCCCCCCTCACTCTCTCTCTCTCTCTCCTCTCTCTCTCTCTCTCTCTCTCTCTCTCTCTCTCTCTCTCTCTCTCTCTCTCTCTCTCTCTCTCTCTGGTCGGCTACTGAAGTAATAACGTACTTCCTACCGGTGGTGTTCGAACCCAGGTTCCAGTCGCTGATTTTCAGGACAGGAATGCTCTACACACTTGATAGATTAACGTCACGCCACAACAAACTTCACTAATCTTGGTTGGCATTCATATGTTGTCACAGACAATGAAATCGGCACCCTAACTTTTAACTTCGGTCTTGTCAGGTTAAGGTCACTTTGCACTGATGCCCTTGGGGAAGGTACGAATCCATCTCTTCTCCGTCCAAGTTGTGGGTGAAATAGCACGGCAAATGGGTCACACTAGGTTTAAGAAGGCAACCAATCTAGGTGAAAGCTAACTCTGATTCCAAAAAGCAGAGAGTAAGGCAGTTCGGCACTCAATAAGATTCCCTTTCGGCAGCTCCTGCAGCTAAGCTGATTCCAAACATCGTTCTCTGACTCCCTCTGGACTATCTCAGCAAGGCCAAGAAGGGATTCTGATGGCTGGGCATCACTAGATCTCCATGCACATTGTTTGTAGAGACAGAACGGAGGCCATTCGTATATAGGCAATCGTGAGACTGTTAATGTCAGGAAACATTAGGCGAGAAAGAACATCAAAATGTTATGTAGACATTTACTGTTAACACGAAAACAATGACCAACCTCTAAAAATCGATTCTCATAGCAAAAGCAAGAATCGATTTACTTATTTCCTTCTGGAACAGCTTTTAGAACTGCCATCACCTCGAAACGATTCGAAATCTCCCAAGAGATCTCCAAGAGCTCTAATAAAAGAAAAGATGAATCGAACTGACTGATATGAAGATGAAAAGCATCGAGAACAACAGCCTAATGGTATTGGAAATAAATAGGTATTTCCATAAATGATCAAAGACTATTAAAAGAAGACAATAACTCTTTAATAATCCAACCATCATCGATCTGTAACTAATATATTCAATTAATTTAGTCATCTTATATTTAAACATATTTTTCCAGCGACAATTTTAAAAGATTAATTTTGTACAAATATTAATGACTCATCGATGTGGATTATAATTCACTCGACAGTATTAGAGTGAAGAGACAATTTTGAAGATCAGATGGTGTATAAATGGGATACAAACAATGCTGCTATAATATAGGCCTCATATGCAATTTTTAATGCGATTTACCGAGTGTGGGTAGGAGTTGACCCCTTTTTAATTAAACCATGTAGTTTTTAAATGTTAAAAAATTGGGGTTTGTGATTTATTTTGATCATTAGCTGAGCTGCTCGTTGTGGTCTCAAGGGAGGTTATCAAGTATAATAAATGTAAATTAACGTGTATATGAATTTGTCTACATGGGGAGAAGTATGTTTTTTAAATGAAAAGAAATATTCTGAGATAAACCGAAAATTTGTATGTGAGTGAAGATATCGCATTAAGCTCAGGCAGCCTTATATTGATGATTGGTTTGTGATTGGAGAAACATTATATGATACAGTGTCAGATTTCGTGTGTGTCTAAGGGTAGCTTAGCTGATTGATGTGCATTGCTCAATAAGAGTTTTAAAGGGAGAACTCACACCTAATTTGGTCAAATGTTGACATTTTTCATCTTTTGATTCGACTTATAGAAAAATCGATTTTCTTCCGAATGGTGTGTAATGATAAGGCATTTTAGAAAGATATCTTATGCCTGGTGCCATTTATATCCAGGATGTATCGTTCCATGAGACACCGGCAGACACCAGCAGCACGAATATTTTAAAATGTTTATATCATGAAATTCTTGCATATTGTATAAACATAAAATGTAAATATTGTACGCAAAATATGAATAATGTAAATATTATGTATAATGCAGAATGAATAAATATAATACATATTTTTGGGTTGAGAAAAAACTCCCTTTATGAATCAATTTTCATAAAGCAATCTACATGTAGGTCTGAATAATATATTCAATTTCAAATCTCAAGTTTTAACTAAGTTCCAAATGTACTCACTCAAAAAAAACCCAAAATTGAAAAAAAATATGGACCAAATTTAATAAAGATTGTTTAAAGTAATCAAATACGATGAAAACAACTGTGAATATTATAGGTAGCTTGGACAAAGTGATCTTAGGTGTATTCATTAGATTAGAGACATAAATCTGAGAAGTTGAAGCTGATTTGTAGGGGGTTGTGGATGGAGAAGTCCCACGGGACCTGGTACTGAGTTCATGTGATTAAATGGGTTATTCTCAACCGACTGGTGCATGTGTGATTTTGTTAATGAGGGTTCGATGAATGCATTAGATCGAGGAGATAATTACGGGAAAAGGAGTAAATATGTGTGATGTGTTAATGAGTTTGGGTGTGAGAGCTAGTTGAAATAAGCGTTAATTAGTGTGTGCGTGTTGACTAAAATAAGGGCTTAATTATTCTAGCGGTTGGTGGGGGTTGGTTTCTTTTATTTCTGAATAAAGCCAGGGCTAATCCCGTTGATTGACGATCTACATTGTTCGATTATGATTTTGGCTTGCTGTGGGAATATATTAAAGCAGCCTTGTCGAATGAAACATCAAATTAAATGAAGAAATCTCATTTGTACACCATACAGCCTCCCCCAAATTTTATCTTCACACCAAGAGATACTAATGTAATAAACGTCAAAAAAGTACCTTGGAATGAGAATTTTTACTTTCCTGTCTAATGTACTTATAGTTGGCTTAAAAGCAGTTTTTTGCCGCCTAATAATGAGATTTGGGTACGGGCTTCAAGAGCTGATAGTGAATTCGATTGTCTTTGAGTGCTCCACCAACGTAATATTCTTTCAGTCTTGTGTAAAACTACATGAATGAACGAACGAATGAATGGCTCAGCTTCCTCGGCAAAGATTCTGGGAGACGATGTATAATAGATGAGTATATAGTTAAACAGACAATACAATAGACCTACTTATCAAACGATATTTATTGAGCTTCCACGAACTTCGTTCAAATTCTGGCCACTCTGGTATTTATCTTGTCTGCACTCGCTACATTTAGAAAGTCGGGTCCATGGGCGTCTGCTTCCACTTTTCCAGGGCGGGGGCAAAAGGATTTATTCCAGGCGAATGGAGAGAAAAAAGATGTACAAATGTAAGTGGTCAGATAGAAGACAAGAGAGTGCATAAATCATGACTCATCTGAATCCGTCTCTGTTTATAGTGACTTCTTTAATACCCGGTCTCTATAGTATCCCAACTATCAAACTGAGTCACCATCGGTGAGACGCTCTGTTCCAGAATGGACAAATGCCCCGTTTGCACCCCCAAACGGGTGCCCATCGTTGAATCGTGATGCTTTCATAGTTGAACCGTGAGGCTGCACGTAAATCTTCCTTCGTGAAATGAATGACCCCTGTTCTGTCTTAGTAGGCAATGGAACGACACAAGAATGTCCTCTCCTCCCTGGGCGGAGCATATGGCGATCCTGGGATGCCTGGTCATAAGAATCCTCTTGTTGATCTCGCTGATGTAGTCCAGATCAAAGCAGAGAGTGGTACGTTTAGCATAAGTTTGACCGAAGGAGCTTCCGGATGGACGTTATTTTGAAAGTCTAACCACCATTAGGGGACTCCACTCCTTGTTTTGGAATCAGAATTATCCTTCTCCTAGACTAGAGAGCCTAATCTGCCTCGTTATTTCGCCCAAAGCTGGGAGGATAGATGGATCCGTCTTTTTCGAAGTACATCCGAGCAAAGTGAACATAGACTTGATTGGAGTTTGAACTCGGGTCGCTGATTCCATTGTCCATACTTTTTCTGCAGCACGAATCTTCCTCGATGTAATCACAGTAAAATACGCCTCAATCACCAAAATAAAACTTATCTTAGAAACGAATAAATATCTAGTCTCACACACGCACAGAATTTGTTACAATTATTTGCAGTATCCAATTAGAAGTTTTTGGTTGAACTTTGGGAAATCAACCAACCCAAAAAGAACAGGTTTGATTTGTCACTCAATAGAAACCACATTCTTTGCAGCTGCACATGAAATAAAGGGACCAATTTAGCTCAAAACTAAATCCTAAATTGAAGCCACTTCTAAAAACTTATTTTTGAATGAATCTTTCAAAGAAAACGCCCTTTCTCGACCTAATGAGGAGTAAAAGTTTGAAATTTCAGCCTTCTAGCTCCATCGGTGCGACCTGTAAGTGTAATACATACATACATAGCCAGCCAGCCAGACCAACTTAAAAACTGATGAAACCTACGACGACATATGTTGTATTGGTGACAGTATTGATTGACGGTTTCTTATAGGAAGAGCTGATTCTTAATATCCATTACAATCACACGATCTTATTTTTTTCAGTTATGATCGAGCACAAATTAACCTCAATATTTAAAAGGCTCCAAACGTCTTTGACATACTACGACCCGAAACCTCAGCAATCGATACTGCATAATGTAAATCAGATAGAATCCTAACATGAAAGGGGATGGAAGAAAGAGCTAGGATAGCTTCAAAAATATATAACGTCATTTCCCCGACTCAGATAGCATTGGATAGGATACTGACATGAGGATAAAATACGACGTATATCGAATAAAAACAAAAACAGTCGCCTTCTCTGATTCGTAGAATTATATTTCCAAACACTAAAACTTGAGTTGACTTCATTTCTCTACCATATCGTTAACAAGGACAACAAGAATAATCCACACCAGAATAAGGGGTGTAAACTGATATCTAAAATTCACAATCCTCTAACGTGATTTGAATTCATAGCCAATTGATGGCCAGGACGTTGTTTTACTGACTGAATTTACTGGGCTGAATTGACGGGTCTTCGATATTATTGAAAAATTATCATATAATGCGCTCGGGCTTATTTCATTTAATCGATAAATACATTTTTACAGAAAAATATATATCCCATATATAATACAAAAGCTGCAGTAATTATTTTAAATTGGAATCGATGTAGGAGTGGCGTTAGAACCTATTGTTACCAGTCTTCCTGACATTCTGAAAGAGTAAGTTGCAGCGGGAAAGAGTTAAAGAAAAATTATCTTAATTACTCACAGAGTCTCATACATAATATGGTCCCTTAAAGCTATACATGCTCTATAATTGGAACTCTCAAAATCAAAGTCAAATATCCAAGAGTTGAGATATTTTCTCAATAAGCTTTCATACCTTATAGGAACTTGCGTAGAGGGCACAGAATTATATTAGAGGGCACAGGATTATATTTGAGGGCAAAGAATTATATTCTGATTTACATTTTTTCTAATTATTTTTAGGGGGGGGGGGTAGATTTAAAGAAAGAAAAAAAAGAGAAAGAAGTGCCTAATTTTATTTGTCCAATTGTACATGATTTTAGGCTAAAAATACGACTCAGATTGCACAAATATACAACAGAAAGTGTCAAGAGTGGGCACGAGAGAGTGAAGGTTTCGATGTCTTGTGAGCCAAGTGAAATAGGAAAAGGGACGTTGAAGGGTAAAGAATATGAATTATTATTCAGTGGGTGAAACAGGCGAGGAAATCGAGAGACAGATTCTGATTTGCAGTTTGGCTCTCACACTAAGAACCATGCAACGTATACAAAAAAAGGATCATGTTAACATTACATGGAAATATCACGACAGCACAGTATATTGGAGGAAAAACAGGAGTCAGAGGTACCATAGAATCCATTAGAAGACACAGATGGCAATGGGCTGGACATGTTACAGGAATATCGGACAATTGTTGGACATCACAACTCACAACGTGTAACCCTAGAGATCACATGACCGTCAAAAAAGAAGATGGTGTGACGATTTAGATAAGTTCAGAAAGTCTTGGCTCCATGACGACCATGATAGAGAGATCAGGCGGCTATTTGGAAAGGTTTATGTTCAACAACGGACGATGATGATGAAATATGCCATCAATATGGATGATTGAGTGATGGCCAGGTTTTAGAAAAACGAGAAAGTCAGATGGAGAGGTTCAAATGACACTAAAGTCAGATCAAGAAAAACGTTTTGAAAGATTGTTGGAAAATGTGAAAGAATGGAAGATAAATAAATAAATAACTGAATTGAGAAGATGTGTTGCTTCAGGGTCAAACTCCACTCTGACAGAAGATTATAAGTTCAAAAAATAGTTTGTCTTTTGTTTTCTCCAATAGATAAAAGATCTTCAACTTCAGCCATAAAAGGAGAAATGATGAATAGTATCTAGATATTTTTCTAGATAAAAGGCATGAAAAGGTGTTACTATCCACAGCAGTTCGACCTGAGACGGCAAGGCCTTGGTGCAGTGTATCCCCACAGCTTGAAGAAAATGGGACTGCTGTGGGGATCGAACCTGCCACCGATAGGGTAGCTGCTTCGACGAAGCAATGCTTTTATAATTGAGTTAAACAGCCGCAGGTAATGCAGAGGCCAAATAACTGCTTCCGATCTTAATCATCGGGCTGTTTGTCGTGTCAGTATTGTATTTTAGCTCAATGGTAAGATCATCGCTCCGTTGAAACGGCACCTCTATAGGTGGCAAGTTCGATTCCTGCAACAGCTCCATTTTCTGTGATTGTTGAATCCATTTACGTTGACTAAACTGAATGATATATTAATCGTGTAACGGCGGGGGATCATTTCAAATAAGTTTCTATATAATACAACACAATTTATAATTCATTAATATGTATATACATACATACATACATACACACACATATATATATATATATATATATATATATATATATATATATATATATATATATATATATATATAATTGTGTGTGTGTGTGTGTGTGTGTGTGTGTGTGCATGTGTGTGTGTGTGTGTGTGTGCCTACGAGCGTGTGTACGTGTACGTGAAATAGAAGCTGAGATGATGAGAGTAATTAATCGAGTGTCACAAACGTTGGGTAAGAGGAGTGGATTGGGAATAAAGTGAGGGAGAGTAAGTGATGAGGGTCATATGAGGGTCATGTGAGATAATTAAAAGAACAATCAAGGATGCAAAGAGGGTGGGTAAATAGAGAGAATGATTGTTGAAAGAGACAAGAAAATTAATGGCAAGTATCAAGTCCGGATTTAGAACTTGGTAACCCACTGCACATCAGGTCCAGGGTCCCTCATACACAGAAATCAAAATACACAGCAAATCGCCACAATAATTCATATAAGTCTGATTATTGCATATTACTGGAACTGACATGCTATGCATACATAGAAAGTGAAATTATTATGTATCTGAAATCAATACATCCAAATCTCCAAGTACATGTTTAATATTGTCATACTCTAAATAATGAAGGTCTGAAACAAGAAGTAATATCATTAATTATTTAAAACAATTGAAAGCATTGTAATGGTATGAATTCCAAAATGAATTCCAGTCCGGTAATTATTAACTTTTATTTTATTAAAGAAACTATTTTTTAGCTGATATATCTTTGTATTAAGGGGGCCCCGGCAATCGGCCTTTTGTCCCTTTATAAACCCGACCCTGACAAGAATTGCAAACGATGGGACTGAAGGGAGAAAGAAGAGTGATATTGAATATCAAAGAGGATAGAAAGGAGGGGGTAGAAGAGAATGTTTGTGACAGGCGGCTGAAGGTGGCTTGAAGAGAGGAAAGGAAAGTACGAGGCTCGTATCTGGAATGGAACGAAATGATCCCGAAGACTCAGTGAAAACAGTTGCATACAAGAGAGGGGGGAGGAGAAGTGCACAAATTAGTATGGGGACACGGAAGATCTGAGAAAGGACCTTATTGAGTGGAAAACGGGAATGCTGATAGGCTGAGAGAAGGGACAAAGAGGAAAGGGAACATGGAGAGAATATCAATGAATCATAGGGAGCAGGTTAGTTCGATGGCCAAAGGCCAAGGATTGATGACTAAGAAAATTCAATGAGAAGCTGTGGAAGTGGATGTATACACATAGGAACACAAAAACTGACAGAAAAAGCAAGAAACTTAGTTCGAGAAATGAAAATAAGAAAAGATATGTCTTTAAAAAAAAACGAAGAAGATGAAGGGAAGGGGTTGTAAAAAATGTTAAGATTTACGTTGAAATGGAAGGTTCTAAGAAGTTTCTTTTCTTTATATACTGATGACGAATCGGGAATCTATTGTGCGAAGGTTTGGGAATTGGGATCTGAGAACATGATGGGTTCAAAATATAAAGGTAAAAATAAAAATTGCGAAAGTTTATTCAGTTCAACAGGTTAAAATGGGGGATGAGGAAGAAAGGAAGGAAGGAAGAAAAAAAAACGAAGACAGAAAAAAAAGAAATGAGAGCTGGAGACAAATAGAGTAAAAGATAGAATAGATAGATAGATAGATAGATAGATAGATAGATAGATAAATAGATAGATAGATAGATAGATGGGTGGATAGATAGATAGATAGATAGATAGATAGATGGGTGGATAGATAGATAGATAGATAGATAGATAGATAGATAGATAGATAGATAGATAGATAGATGGATAGAAAAAGATTGTAAGAAGCAACAGGTTTGGTTAGTTGCTCCATAAAACCCACACGTGACCAACGCTTCTTGGCAGCATGCCGTACCTGGGCGATCAATTAAAATAATAGGTGGAGAGGTGATCAATGAATACATTACTTCTCTGACGTTTTGTTGGGTGATGATCCCTTTAAAACGTCCGAATTTCGAAAATGCAAGCGTGAATGCCACCAGACACAAACTAAGGGATCAATTTAGTATTATTGATTTTCCATTGCAAATAAAACCTATTTAGAATAGAGATTTGGAAAAAAAAACAAAAAAAAAAACACGTTTCTTCTAAACATCATGAGAAGTAAATGTTGAAAATTTCAACCCTCTAGCTCCATACGTGATACTTACATACAGACAGTTACCGGAGCAACGTGAAAACCGAGAAAAAAATTGTTTTCTGGTGAGTTTGGGCCAACTTTTGGCGACAGTTTCGACTAACTGTTTCTAATAAATAGATAGATAGATAGATAGATAGATAGATAGATAGATAGATAGATAGATAGATAGATGGATATCAACAGACTTGTAGATAGATAAATAGACACATACATACAAACATGCATACATATATAAATGGATAGATGGATATTAACACATAGATAGATCTATAGATATGAACAGACTGATAGATAGATAGATAGATAGATAGATAGATAGATAGATAGATAGATAGATAGATAGATAGATAGAACATATTAAAAGAAGTAACAGTTATTTCGGCATATAAATTGATGTACTGTAAGAAGGGGTCAACGAGAAAGCCGTGTCGTAAAAGAACTGAAAAAGAAAGAAAAAAGAAAGTTTTTATTGAATTAGGAACAAAATAGAAATTACGAATAGAAAACGTGAAAAATATAAGAAGTACAAATGAAACAAAAAATACACGAGGGAAAGAAAAACAAAATAAGAAAGTCTACGTGATGGATTAGGTATTGATGATGACTAAGAATCGGTTACTTGGGACTGATTTGGTGAGGGTTAGGGGTCTGTCCATTTCAGTAGAAGGGGGGGGGGCAAAAGTGGTCGATAATGGGTTCAATAGGGCCCAGGGGTTAAAAAGGAAGGTGGAGAGAAGGAAATTCCAAGAAAATAAAAGTACAAATGTCAGTGGAATGGGTTGGCAGATATGAAGGCACTCGAAATGTTTATCGAAAACGGTAGGTGGAGACAAGTCGTGTAAGGAGTGGCTTGGAACAAGTGGCTGGGAACACGTGGCTTGGAACAGGAGGCTTATCTAAAGGGATAGCAAGTGGGGCGAGGGTTATTTCAAAGAATAAAGCCCAGGTGTCCGCTGTCAAGTTTCCAAGGTGGGGCCAAAAAGGATATATTTGAAGGGGGAGGGGAAAAATATAATCGGAATAACACTTAGTGACAACCCTGACATTAGTGAATTTATACCACTGTCTTCAAGTTGATCTTACGTAAAACCGCTGTACAGCACCATTATCCTTTATTGACTATGAGGTTGCCACTTTCAAAGTCCACGGTCCCTGGTAGGAAGGCTTAATCTATTGGGAGGGGTAGAGGCGTTTGTCACCTCTTGCCCCCCTGCTGATACTCAGGCAAATATTATTTCTTCCTAATTCATATACTATCCGTGAGAGATTTCTGAATTTAAAAAGAAGGAATAAATGAGAAATAAGGGAAAAGGCGACGAATGAGAAATAAATAATACAAACTCACCAGCATTACCAATAATTGGACAACCGAACTTCCATTAAGGAATAAACTTCCAATTTGATACATCACTGGAAAACCACTGGAAAGCATCTAAAATTGAGTTTAAAAAATCATCTAAAAATATCTAGATTCTGAAGAATCTAGATATTATTTTTACTGGCAACTTCTAAAATAGAGTAAAAAAAATGTTATAAAAACCAGGTCTGGTTAGTAACTCAATAGAAACCGTCACGCGACCAACCTCTTCTGGCAGCATACTAGGTTGGGGGCAATCAGTTGAAAAATTAGGAAAAGGGGCGAGCAATGAACAAGTTACCTCCCTAGCATTTTGTTGGATCAATTTAGCCTGAACTTTCATTGCAAATCTCTCGCTTTTTGTTGGGTAGTGATCATTAAAAAAATTAGTGTATATAAACTAGGCGATCAATTCAGCATAAATTTATATTGTAAATTGAAACCCCACTAAATACCTATACAAGGGCGCTTATAAAAAAGTTCTTCTTAGACATTATAAAGAGTATATGTTTAAAATTTCGGTGCTCCAGTTCTATTGATGTAGTCTGTGTATATACATAGCCAGTCAGTCAGGTAAACCAGCTTGAGAACTGAAGGAACTTATGTTAACGATTTTGGTGACAGTCTGGTTGACGGTTTCTAATTGAAAGGAGATAAAAATAAAAGTAAGTGTTCGAAGAAGAAGAAAACATTAGGGAAGGGAATCAGAATTGGCAAACCAAATATTACCGGCTTTCAGAAAAAAGACTTTCTGGTATTGGAATTAATGAGAAAAACAAACGGACTCCCAAAACCAAAAGAAATATGTATAAATAAAACCAGACCATCTGAGTCAAAAGAATTTGAATGGCGAAAAATCAAGACGCAGTGGAAGTAGAGTGAAAGGAGGAATTTCTAAAAACGAAGGTATTTTCGTGAAGAGACGATGAATTCGATAGAAGTGGAAGGAGGGAGAAATGTATATTCATGACTAATAGATGAAGAACGAATGATGTGGACTTCGAAAGCAGCCGAATTAAGTCGCTTGGGGATTCATCAGTCCTTCGAGGTCCGGGAGATTTTATCATGATTTTGACAAGAGAAAGGCCAGGCTGATAAGACACATGTCGTCATCATCGTCATCATCAGCAGCAGTAGCAGCAGCAGCCGTTATAAGTTCACTGCTGGACAAAGACCCTTACCATCTCCTCCCATGACGACTACGTTGACTTCTGCCAAGTCCTATCTCAAACCTCCATCTAGTGTATGGTCTTTTTCTACTGCAGTTTCTATCGCTGGGTTAGCCTTTTGTCCTATCTATTTCCATTTCTTCCTTCTAAGTGCCCAGCCCATCTTCATTTTTATTGCTTTATCATTTATATAATATCCTTCACTCTAGTCCTTCAGCCTTTGATCTATGTTGATCTTCTTCAATTATCAGAGATATTCCGAACATTTCTCTTTCATTGTCCCTCTCTGCTATTTATTCAAACACTTGCTGATATATAAACAGGTTTAGTTAGTCACTCAATAGGAACCATTACGTGACCATCGTCTTTAAGCAGGAGAAAGAGGGGTGATCAATCAGTAACTTCTCTCGCCTTTTGTGGGATCATTAAAAAATCTGAATATTCAAAAAAAAGAAAAAATCTCAGCCAGTCACAAACTGTGCATTAATTTGGCATAAACTTACATTGCAAATCGAACTCTACCATAAAAAAACTATTTAAGAAAACAACAAAACATGATAAGGAGTAGATGTTTAAATTTTCAGCCCCTTAGCTCCATTGGTACAGCCTGTACGCATGATAATACATACATACATACGTACATACATACATACACACATACATACATACACGCACACATACATACATACATACACACATACATACATATACACACACACATACATACATACATACACACATACATACATACACACACATACATACATACATACATACACACATAAATACACATACACATACATGCACACATATACATACATGCATACATACACACATGCATACATATATACACACATACATACATACATACATACATACATACATACACATACATACATACATACATACATACATAGCCAGCCAGCCGGACAAATTTGAAAACTGCCGTAACCTATATTGACAGTTTTGATTGACAGTTTCTACTGACTATTTTTCTAGGAATAAAATCATCTCCTCTTAAGTCACTGCATAATAACTGTATCTTTTTAACTACTACTAGCATTGGTTACTTATAGTTATGCAATTAATTATCTTTCTATATCATTGAAATCATTCTGATGAGCAGGAGTATGTTCCATTTTTTGCATTTTTTAATCAGTCACAATAATAATCATGAAATTTCAACCGAATAACATTTCTAACATGATCTCTAAAAATTATCTAAATTTATTCTAAAAAATCAAAAGGTTCATTGAATCAAATTGAACTCGTATTTATCATGCCGAATCGGTAAAATTGCCTATACAGCGAAATTTTAACATTTTTTTTTTTACTGAAAATAGATGAATGCATAGTTTTAATGTGATCAAAATTTTTAATGTGATCAAAAGTTTTAATGTGATCAAAAGTTTTAATGGGATCAAAAGTTCAATTAATTAATCAAAACAAGGATATAAAACAACTGTGTTTTTCAAAATTAAATGTTTATGAAATCAAACTCTTTTGCAAAAAGTACATTTGATCCGTAGTTTTAAGATCTTTTATACGATGAATGAATACGTAGTTTCAATTCGATCAATAATTCATTTAATCAAAACAAAGATTTACAATAAGAATTTTTGTCAATATAAAGTTTATGTGATCAAAGTGAAATCGAACTTTCTTTAACAATTAGGCAATTTCATCGATTCGGCGTAATAAAGGTATGACATAGAACCAACATTTTAAACCCAGCGAAATTTTCTCATCTATGCAATTCAGCAAGAAAATATCGACCAAATCGCTCCTATTCAAATATTGATTATATACAAGCGTTTTATTTGATGTTAATCGCATCTTTATTTGTATTCATTATCAATTTTATGATCACGCTATAACATTAGAATGCATGAATATTTACCTTCAGTCCAAACCAATAAATAAGCAAATTTCTCATTTAAAATAGATACAGTACTCATGGGCATTCTCTGATTATGCTGTGGGGCTAAACAGGGCGTTTGCACGCACACACACACACACACGCATGCACACACACACGCACACACACACACACACACATACACACACACATGCACACACACGCACACACACACACACACACACACACCATCAAGGGCGACGGGTTTCAAAGTTAAAACCTTTCTGTCACTAAACGATAATAGGGCAGCCCTAACTTAATGTTTCCGTATAAAAAGATTCTATTACTGATAATCATTCGCTGATGCTCACTCCATCGTTTACCACCGGGGTAAGGTCATACGTCTCCGTCAAGTGTACCATACGATATCTGGATCATACGATGGGTTATACTTGCTTACATTACAAACGGGCGGAATACCTACTGAGTGACAGAGTTGCCAGTAAGGTATATTCTGCTTTAACGCACACGCCCTAACCTGGAAAATGACTGCAGATACCCAGGGATTCTTTTTCTGTTAAATGAAGTAAGACAAATGGCTAATCTTAGGTCCTTTTATATTCCCTCTGGAACTACCCTTAAATTAGATTTTGCCCAGAAATGCTTGCAAAAAAGAAACAGGTCTGGTTAGTCGCTCAATAGAAATCGTCTCGAAATCAACGTCTTTTGGCAGCATGCCGTAGGGAATAATTTAAAAAATTGGAAAAGGTGGGGAGGATAAACGAATTAGTTACATCTCTCTACTTTTGATGGAGAATGATCATTAAAAATGTCTTAATTTTCGAAAAACAAGCGTACGAAAACCAAGTGATCAATTTAACTTAAACTTACATTGCAGGGGGGGGGGGTCAGAAATGTTTTCTGAAGACATAATGAGGGATAGATATCCATATTTTCTGCCCTCTAGCACTATTGCCGCTGACTAGACGCGTAATATATACATACGTAGCAAAATATACATTTCAGTCTAAAAAAAAAAAATGTTCACGTCAAAAAACTTCCTACCCAGTTAACGATAGTTCTTTTTGTTTCCTTATTGATTATCAAAACATCTACCGGGCCAATTGCCAATGATTTAAAAATGAAACTGATTTCAAGGGAAATACGTTCAGAATTTTGGTCAGAGGAAACATCGATTTGAATAATGGAAATGTAACTTATCAAGAAGTTACATTTCCATCATTTAAATCGGGGTTTCATAGGGCAAAAAAGATATTTATCCGACGTATAGTTCAAAAGTCATCCTTGGCGTTAAAGATGATGATTTAAACTAGGTTTCTATGTTCGAAAAATCATTTTCCCCAAGAGTACTCATACTGAGTTGGTGTTAATGTGCCGTTTTCATGACCTATGGAAATTCTCTGCCGGTGCTGCATATTGAATTTGTGCAAATAAGATGAAGTATCACAAGAAATTAAAGAAACAATCAAATCCAAGAATAAGGGTCATTCTTATACAACCTGGAGGCAATTCAACAATTACTTGAAGGAAAAACAAAGATTTGGATCAAAATGCAAGAATCGCAAACGTAGAACTTGCTAGAAACCTCGAGAAATTAAACTTGATTAATGATTCTACGTAGAAAGGATTAATAAGTGAAAATAAACAAATAAATATAAGACAGACCGCTGCTGGTTCAAATTCCGCTCCAAATTCTATTCCGACTGAAAATTATTTGAAAAAATCCCATTTTTTGTATAAATACATTTATATATTATAATGAAGCCCTTGTGTATCAGTTTGATAAATTTTTGCAGACTTGTTAATTTTTTCTCAGGTAGTAAGAAATTTCACCCTCAAATCAGCCTGTCATAAGTTCAAATCATAGAAGGGTATGTGAATTATTCATTCCTAACTTTTGTGAGGATTGCTCTTGTTAGAATAGAAAAATATGGTCAATTCAAGTTCCTGAGTTTGACAATACAATGATTTTGGTAATAAAATTTTTATTCTATGGCGATATCTGGCTGATTATTCCGTTACTACCGAGAGGATATCTTTAAAAAGGGAAACAAGTGTCCCAAGTACTAAAAGTTTTGGAAATGGTATTATACTGATCCCAAACTCTCCAAAGTCGGATTGAGATAAGTACAATACCCCTTAATTGTTGACAATGCTAACAACATGACTCTTCCATTGGACTAAATTTTTCAAGTATTTAGAACACACAACACACTTTACGGTCGGAAAACAAATCCACAAAACAAGAAAGCTGATAACAATGCGTAAATCTTTGCACCCGAGAGACAGTGTTGATGTTAATGGTGGCACAGAGCAACGCCTCAAGAGCCAATTATATAACGCTCAAGATATATAGGACACAGGAGGATTGCAATTGTGAACTATGTAGAGATAGGATACAATCAATCATATAATAAGTCAATGTAGTAGATTTGCTCAGAAGAGTACAAAAATAGACCGGATCGGATGGGAAAAGCCTTTTCATCGTGAATTGAGCAAAAGATTGCTATATCACAAGACAGATCAACCAGAATGAAAAAAAAATCTTCCGGGACTTCGAGTTTTAAACAGATCATCCAACTCAGATTATAAGACCAGATCCCATAGTTTTTTTTGTCTACTTTTGGTCGTCCTAAGCAAGGCTTTTAGTCATTTTTCACTTCAAAGTTAGTAAAATAGAGTTGTTTATGTCTCAGAAAATCAGTAAAATGTACGTTAGAATAGCTTATTGATGCCAAACTTGTAAAGTTGGAAACACTAAAACTTTACATATTTACAATGAAGACTAAAAATGACTAAAAAAAACAATGAGAGTAAGAATGATTTGTAAGATTTAGAAACACTAAAAGAGGAAAGGCAATAAGAAAAATTAGAAAAATACGTCTGGTTAGTCACTCAATAGGAAATCAATTAAAACACTGAGAAAGGAGATGATCAATGAATGGGTTACTTCTCTCACCTTTATGCACAGTAATCACTAAAAAGGTTTTAATTTTCAAAATGCAAGCGGGCACAAACTCGAAGATCAATTATCGTAAGCCTACATAGCAAACTGGACCCCCAACTAAAAACCTATTTGGGGTGTTGGCTAAAAATGTCTTTTCCAGACATGACATAGAGTGAATGTTAAATTTTTCAGCCCTCTTGCTCCTTTGATGCAGCCTGTATATGTGATACATAGATACATAGCTAGTCAGTTAGACCAACTTGAAAACTGAAGAAAACCTATATTGACGGTTTTGGTAACAGTTTTTGTATATAGTTTCCTCGGGGATTTCGAGATTCAAACGGATCGTCCATTACAGGCATTCAGACTAGATCTCATTATCGTGAAAATAAGAGAGAAAAAAGTGTCAGATAATGTATTATGCTCTTCCATCAACCCACCTAATAAAATTGAAAGAAAAGGAAAGGCTGGATAAGTACCAGGACCTCGCTCGAAAACTGACACAATTATGGAACCTAAAGGTAACAGTTGTTAGAGCACTGAAAAAGGTTCCAAAAATACCCAGCGAAAAGGCTGGAAAGAACTCTATTTCCATTACCTTCCGGTAGAGACATGATACCGCTTGATTTAATCTTTAATCATGATGGATATAAATTCACTAAGTTATGGGAAATACTTAACAACCTACTGTATGTCATTATCATTAATTGTTCACTACGTTTTACCTTCATCTTAATTGTTGTTGCCCTTTTTTTTTATTGCAACTAAACTCAAACTTGATTTAGCCTTTAGCATACTTCATTTTTAATCTTGTAAAAATGATGAATTTGATTTCCAAAGCCTTTTGACGTTTGAAGGAATCGTCTTTAAGCATATCCGTGCAAATTTATGAACAAGAAATGAAGCTTACTTATCTCTAATAAAAGAAAGCCCGAGCAAGATTTAAGGTCTTTCGCTTCTTCGGATTTCTAAAGAGATATAGAGTGTTGACAAGAATAACAATATGTTATAAACATTGCTTATTAGTTCTTGAAAAATTCAATAGTCTTAACTTCGATTCTTTGCAGAAATTGCAAAAGTAGTACCTTTGAGTTTTATTTTGTTTTTATTTATTTTTTCCAAATAAAGTATTGTAAATCATTTAAATCAATCTTTTGCTAATATATGCCTGCAACAAAATTGTTGCTTTTTTACCGCAACTGAAGTCAGGCTGCTTCCCCATCTGTATAAAGAGTGCAGATCGGGGTATAGAATGAGTTCTGGGTGAAAATCGAACTCACGGCCCTCTTGCTCGGAGCTACTGAAACTTGGTAGCAGGCACAAAGAATTGACAACCTTGATGCGAACGGTCAAGATCTTCAACCAGGAAATCGACCAGAATAGAGTTTCGAATGGAGATATGTGCAGTATTGGTACAGTTCAAATATGAACGCCCCCCCCGCGAAAAAACATTGATCTATATATATATATATATATATATATATATATATATATATATATATATATATATATATATATATATATATATACACACATACATATATATATAATATGAATAATGGATTCGCTACACATACACTTTTATGTTTTTGTCTGAAGAAGCCCAAACAGGACAGAAATTACCGTGCTTTTGTAACGAATCCACTATTTCATCATATTTAAAGCTCTATTTCAACTTAACTTAATGTACATATACGTATATATATATATATATATATATATATATATATATATATATATATGTGTGTGTGTGTGTGTGTGTGTGTGTGTGTGTATGTGTGTGTGTGTGTGTGTGTGTGTGTGTGTGTGTATTGAGTGAGAGAGAGAGAGTCAAGAGAGCTTTACAGCTTTAAATATTAAATATATTAAAAAAATATTTTTCCGAAAATTTATGTAATTTCTCACATATATATATATATATACACACACACACACACACATATATATATATATATATGTATATTTATATATATATATACACACACACACACACACACACACACACACACACATATATATATATATATATATATATATATATATATATATATATATATATATATATATATATATATATATATATACATATAAATATATACATATATGATTTAGGCAATGGCCCTGTGTTGATTTTGTATTTTCCCACACTTTTTATTTGCTCCGTGTTGAAAACTAATATTGAAATGAATTTGTCTTTCTGCTCTTTTCCTCTCGTTTTCCTTCCGACGCTTGATTTCTCCAAACCTTTTCCCTCTGTTCTCCCGGCTTCTCCTTTTTTTTTCTTTCTCATTGTTCAACGCACTCGGAAATACGAATATTTACACGCCTACAGTTAGAATCACTCGTGGAAAGTGGTAAGAGAAACAGATGCTTTGAATTCCTCGAGCTGACATTTTCAAGTTCAGGAGAAAACCACGAATTCGAATTTATGTATAAATTTACACAAAAATCAATGATTTCTTCATTAATATTTTTGTCAAAATTTATTTTGGGAAGTTTCTATGGGTATTCGCGTTTGTGAAATATTAGATCTTTAAAACGATATTCACGATGTAAATTATGAATATGTTCTTCGAGGAGAAAAGAATGTGCTCAATTTAAAAGAGCAAATCTCTATTGAATATGGTCTGATTGGTCACTCAATAGAAACTGTTACTTGGCAAACATCTTTCGCCAGCATGCTTGGGTAATCAATTAACGAACTAAGAAAATGCATTATTTATTTGTTTTGTCTGTTGAGCGGTGACCTTTAAAATGTTTGGATTTTCAAAAATGACAAGCCACACATAGTAAGGGGCAATTTAACATAAATTTACTTTGCAAACTTACCCCCTCGAAATTTTCTTCCTGACATGATAAGCTGTAATTGTTCAAATTTATAGATCTCCCAGGCTCTCTACTTGCACGATACATACACACGTATCCAGTCAGTCAGCGTATGAGACCAACTTAAAAACTGAAGAAACCTATGTTGACTGTTTTGTCGGCTGTTCTTGCTGTTAGTTCAACGTAGGCTTTTATGTTAGCGCGAGGACATACCGACGTGAACGAATATATCCCAAGTGGAAAGAGTTAGCAAAAAAGGATCTGTCTTTACGCATTCCTTTGGATTCAGAACAATTTTTTTCCGTGGAGTCTGTGTGGAAACGCGTTTTTGTTGAACTCCAGTTCAAACCTGAAGTTGTCTTTGTTTTCCTTCTGTAAACAAAACAAGAGCAACAAGAAAAATCTTCATCAAATTTAGGAGAGTGAAAACTAACATACCCTTGCTATGATACGAAATGACGATCAACTGAGTGTCTCTTAGCGGCTCAGATAGAGAGACAAGTCTGACGCATCTACCAAAATCTATCTTATGAAATCGCAAGGGATTATTTTACTTGAATGAAGTCAACATTTCCCTATCATGATTTAAAATCACGCCCAACTGATATGTTAGCTAGTGTCTTACCGACTGAGCTAAACTGCCTTACATATCGATGAAATTTATTTTACTGATGCGCAAGGCCTTATTTCACTTTGATAAATGAATACATTTAAACTAATTTTTTTTTAATTCAAATTTCATATACGATACAAAAGTTGCAGTAATCATCTTCATGCAGGATAGAAGAAAGAGCGAAGAAACCAGGCCTTTTCTACATATGGAATGATAATTGGTAAAGATTGTGTTCAAATTCCAGGTCCTACTTGTCTCAGGCTCTTAGAAAAGAGATTGCGAAGCAGCATTTTGCCATCCCCAAACGTAAAACCTGGTATCTTCCATTAGCACAATGGAAGGTTGATACTGAGTTAATCTTTTTAGCAGGATGTGTCGAAATTTCAGTTTTTTGAATAATCCTGATATTGAAGTGTTATCAACATGTTAACATATATTTTAGTGCTATTATATTTGTAGATAAACGGCCAATCTAACGAATACATCATTAAAGTTAGAAGTGTAATGTAATACAACTCAAAAATTCAAAACACAGACAAACCTTGATTATTTCGGTTTTGATTTCTGCAGGTTTCAATGCAGTACGGTAATAGTATTGTGGTACAAATTAATGCAACAGAGTATAAGCTGGAAGAAAAACCTTACATTATGAGACCTTGAACTGTGAGATTTTGATCAGCACGGAACATTTGGATCAATTTAACCATGACGATCAAGCTGCACCTGTATACTTATAAAACCAGGATGATAAAATGAAATGAATCTCTTTTCCCTCGGTTCTATCGAGAATTAATTCAAGTCACAATGTTTATAAACCCTTATCATCGTGTGTTGATAAAAAAATCTGTGTCATGGGTGAAGCATCACTATTCTAAACCAATACTCGACTGTGAGCCTTTGTTAAAACGGACTAATAGGGGGGGGGTCATTTTAGCCAAGTGTTTGAGTTCACCGATGCTTGGGGTTATTACTCTGTACATGTATGATATCTCGAAAAATATAGATCAGTAACTATCACAGGCTATTTTGACTCTCTTTTAAAACGAATTGTAACAATTCAATATCTTAGAAAATTCAATTTTGCATGAAAACAGCATGAAGTTAGCCGTAAAAGAAAAAGAATGTAAATTTTTTTTATTGATTCTGACATAATCGATGGATCTGTCACCGGAAAAAAAATAATATTTTGCAATCTTTCCGTTATCGATAATGCAAAGATTATTACGATAAAATTACAGACATTTTCATTGACACTAGTCACTTTTTCACCAAAAGTCCCCGAGAGTTGCTAATACACACTGTACACAGAACCTGATACATCCTATATATATATATATATATATATATATATATATACATATATATATATATATATATATATATATATATATATATATATATATATATATATATATATATATATATATATATATATATATATATATATATATATATATATATATATATATATATATATATATATATATATATTGAAAAATTATTTAACATGTATATAGGTTAATTAGTTCTGGTCTAATAAATGAGGATCTGGCTGTTTTGAAAATCTATGAACCGTTATAAGTTTGTTTACTTCTAAGCATGGATAAGTAGATGTAGTAGTAATTTTGAAGTAGTCCAGTTATGTTACTAAGCTATGAATGTTCACTCTTTTAACTCAGGTTTCGCCTGTTTTATTCTATATCCGGCTTAACAGAGTCCTTTTTAACGAGTCTTCACGATACTGATTTTCTCAGAAGACATGTTTGGCAGGAATATCCTATCAGTAACCTTCGATAACTCAACTGCTTTGCATTGAACCAGAAAAGGATACTACGTTTATTTATACATGTATACGAATGTATGGATGTCATGTTGAGTGTGTTTTGGTTCGAACCTAGAACGTGTGAATTCTTGTATGGAGACCTCAGTGCCGTTGTGTATGCGCATATGTGTATCTGTATATGTGTTTGCCAGTAGGTGTATGTGTGCGTGTGTGCGACAACTGATCGATTGTGTTTTCTTAAAATAAAGACATCAAAATGAACAGGAGAAAGACAGATCTGGTTAGTCATTAAATAGAAACTGCCATGTGACCAACAACTTCAACATGTCATGGTACGGATGATTAATCAAAAAAAATGGAAAAGGGATGATCTGTGGATGAATAATGAATCATGTCAGACACAAACTAAAGGTGCAATTCAACACAAACTTACATTGCAAATTGAACCTCCCAATGAAAACGTATTTAGGGGAGGAATTTTAGAAAAAAAAAACAAAAAAGAAAGTTATTTCTAGACATAATGAAAGAGTAAAGCCCTCTAGCTCCACCGGCGTGGCCTGTGCACGTGATACACACGCAGCCAGCCAGCCAGCCAGCCAGCCAGCCCAACAGGGAAACTGAAAAAAAACCTTTGTTGACAGTTTTTGTGACAGATTTGGTTGGCGTTTTCCAACAGCCGGCATTGAATAATAATTCGTGATTATTCTATGTAAGAAAATTACTCAATAAACGACGACAGACTCATTGAGTAATATTTAAGCTTTATCTCTAGACATGGGGGAATAAATTGTTTTATCTCATTACGCTCACTTCTGTTTCAGTCACAAACGAAGACTTATAATCAAATAAAAGACGAAATCGACCAATTCCTGTTAATAAGCTTTGATAAAACTAGATGAAACGTTTATTTGAAGAATCAGTTGGTCGTCTCTGATCCATTTATGTAGCTATTAAAAAAAGATTGGAAATCAGATTTATCAGTTCGGCATATACGACTGAACTTACAGATAGAAATAGACATAAATAAATCAAGCGTTAGCCAATAATGATATCACACATAACTGATAAGGGTATAGAAACATCGTGACTTCAATTACTTCTCGACAGAACCGAGGACATTAATATTTGCCTCGATGATACGTGCGTGTAGGCCTGAGTATTGAAAGTTGTGAGAATCCATCATCACACTAGGTCAAAAAGCGACGCTCAAGTATTTCGCTCAAGATTCACATGCGTTAAACAAATCAGAAAACAAAATAGGAAAAATGATTTTTCACCAGTAACTTTTTGTGCTTTTAATCCAATGGACCCGAATAATCGTCCTAGAATTTGTCTTGGGGAAAAATGTTTTCAGGTTTAGTGCGGGGGCTTCTATTCACAATATCCTGTTGTATGGAAGTGAGTGTTTATTAAGTGTGGATTTAAGGCATTGTAAATTTTTAGCGTATTTGCATTGATTCTAAAAAAATGTTCTCTCGCCAACAGTGGAGAAAATAAAACAAGCTTAGCTGATTGCCAGAAACAATTTCCCAAGCAACAGTTGGTACGATCTCACCTTAGAATAAATTTCTGATTTTGTCATTAACTAATTGTGTTTAAGATCAAAAATAAAGGTATTCTAACTATAATCGCAGACATCTCTCTCTTCCCCCCTCTCTCTGTCTCCCCCCCCTCTCTCTCTGCTCTGATCATCAGCAGCAGCCTTTTAGTATCCGTCGTTAAACATAGATCTTCCCTAACATTCGCCAGATCTCTCTATCATGGGTATCGCAGAGTCGGTACTTTCTGAATCTATCTAACTTGTCGCACCATCTTACTTTCTGTCGGCCACAATTTCACTTATAATCTCTGGAGATCCATGTTACAAGTTGTGATCTCCAGCGGTTGTCTGATATTCGTGCGGCATGTCCAGCCCATTGCCATTTGAGTTTTCCAATTCTTCCTTTGATATCTCGGATTCCTGTCTTTTATCTAATATACTGTGCTGTATCTCTCCATGATTCTCCCATGTGCACGTTGCATGGTTCTCAATTTAAGGGCCAGTGTCTTGGATAGGTTCCATGTTTCAGCTCCTTAGATGATTATTGGTAAGAGGCATTAGTTGTTTACCCTCCTTTTCTTAGGACTAGCGGGATTTTCCACAAGTCCACCATTTTTATTGCCCAGCACACCAGGTATTACAGTTTCGAGTTTTTGGAAACATTGAACGAAGTTGACATTTCTCAGATATATTAATCAGCAGACAAGTTTTTTGGGGATTAGCTGTTCTTGAGAAATCTAGTAAAAATGAAAAAAAGTGGGTTTAAAAAAAAAGTTATTGATCTAAAAAGAGATGTAAAATATCTAAATTGGCAATAGATCTAAATTTAGATATAAGATATCTAAACTTGTGCGTGTTTCCATTCTGCATATAAAATATCTAAATTGGCAATAGATCTAAATTTAGATCTAAAATATCTAAATTGGCAACACTGAAAGACGTTACCGAAATACATCGGAGGTGTAGTTTCGTATAACGGACGGGAAATTATTTTACTTGACTATTATGGCGAGCTGCTCCACTCATCATAAAGTCCGACCCCTTCCAAATATGCACCCGCCATAGTCATTTTGATGAGTAATTGATACCTTTCTTATTATGACATTTATTTGGATTCATGAAATGAACGAGTTTTCTTGTTTACGAGTATTGACTCCCAAAGTAAACACCATGTTAATCAACCGAAATAATCTTCGTTATGGCAAATGATTGCGCAGAAAGAAGAAGAGAACTATAAAGAGGGATTAAAAAAAAAAACAGACACAATTAATGTATAGAAAGTATTGAATATTTAAAGCTAATCAACGCTGACTCGTTTGCTCAACAACTCAAATACTCATACGAGCGCGCGCCTATCAACAAACACACATGTGCGTACAAATATGCCAATTCATGTTGATGAGCACACTGCTGGTGTTGGCAATCAAGCACCTTTCGCGCTTAATCTAGCGCGTTTCTTGTTTTGTCATCGCGAAAATTCAGTAGTTAGCGTCATTTTTAGCCAATTTATTGCCCTATTTTTCAGACGTACCAGGTGGATCTAGCTGTTATCAGCTATCAAAAATTATCATAAATTGGTTAACAGTGTTTTTCAAGCGCGTCCTGGCGGGGTTTTTTTCTAAGCTATTTCGGGGCATCAAGTTGACAACTATTCTATCACATTGGCTAAACCAGTTGATCCCGAACGGGGGAGGGGGAACAGTGGTGTAGCAAGGATACTCAGCGCCCGGGGGCATTTACACTATTTGCTTGAGGAGAGCACAATCATTAATCAATCGGTATTATGGGCCAGAGGGGATTTTGTGCCCCTTCACACCTGTACCCAGGTGCGACTGTCCTCTTGTTATGCCACGGGGGGATTCCCTCCAGGGGAGTGGATGTATGGTCCAACTGGGAGAATAGGTTGTGAGTATGTTTCTAGCGAAAGGATAACAAGGATGTCTTTCTTGCTAATAAACCCCAAAATCGAAGAACCAGTAGCAAAAAAAAGAAAAAAAGAATAATAACAGAAATCACATTGACGTGTTTATCAGTCACGTGAACAGGATTCGTATTGTTTTGTATTACATTAGAATTTCAAATTGTGTGTTCCTAATTATTTTCGCTCGCTTTCTTTCAATAACGAATACACAACAGCTGTACAATTTTGAAATTAAACTAATAAAGTTGTCTAATTATACAGAAAATGAAGTAATCATTTGAAATCATTTTTTGTTGCTGCTTACTTAGACGGAAGGAGAGAAACTAGTAATCTTATTGACAAACGTCAGGTATGACCTTGTAATGGTTGGGAACCCCTGCTCTATACCGAAAGACCTTAAATCCGCGAAACTCACGTGATTAAAATGAAAAAGAGAAAACAACTGAACACGCCTGGCTGCTGCTCCACCACGCCAATGTTTATTCTAACTAAATATGATTACTGCAGCTTTTCTATTGCATATATAATGAATGAACAACTAGAAAAAAAAACGTATAAATGTTTCTATTTATTAGAATGGAATAAGCCAAAGCGTGACTGTAAGATAAATGCAGGGTAATGTCTAAGACTTATCAATTAAGCTCAGTCAGTAAGACACCCTCCAGTCAATCAGTTGGTCTTGATTTATTATCACTTCTAGCATTTCTTTTGATAATACTTCACTTATATTAGTATACCTATTTAGGCAGATTCAGCCACCTAGAGAAATTTCTTCAAAGAATATATATCCTTTATCCAGACAGGTCTGGTTACTCACTCAATAGAAACCGTCATGGGACCAATGTCTTTCAGCAGCATGTTATGTTGGAGGTGATCAAATAAAGAAACGGAAAACGGGGTGATCAATGAATGTTACTTCTTTACCTTTTGTTAAGCAGTGATCACTAAAAGAAGTCCAATGTTCGGAAAAACAAAACAACAAGCAAAACAAGCAAGCACAAATGGGCACAAACTCAGGGGGTTAATCTAGCATTAACTTACATTGCAAATTGAAGCCACCACTAAAGAAAACTCTTTAGTGGGAGAACTAAAAAAGACAAGAACAAAAAAAACGTTTTTTCTAGACACGATAAGGAGTGAATGTTTAAATTTTCAGTCCTTTAGCCTCATTGGTGCAGCTAATATGTATGATATACACACCCATGCCCAGCCAGCCAGACGAACTTGAAAACTGAAGAAACCTTTGATGACAATTTGATGATGTTGGTGACTGTTTCTAATAAGGCTTCAATCTTTTGTGAAGTTCAAATGTAACTTCGTGTGTTGACAATTGTTTATTGTACAGCATTCACTGATCGAGGAGAAACATCCCTTGCCAGATCAATTATTATTATTATTATTATTATTATTATTATTATTATTATTATGATCATCATCATCATCATCATCATTATTATTATTATTATTATTATTATTATTCATTCATTTATTTATTCATTTATTTATTTTCTGTGCACCACTCAACTGATATTCACAAAGAGAATAGACATTGGGCGAAAATAATCTTGTGTCTACATCTCCTCAAGGGACTCCAATTAGAAATGACTCACCCACCCCACTCCAAACGAAGGCACAAAAAATTCCGAGGGAAACCTAAGAAATTTTACAACCTTCACATGGGAAGTAACCGACTACTTCGAAATCGGACTAGTGGCGGTAAAAGAAGAGCCTGATTCAGTTTAATAGTTATATTGTATATAAAATTCCCCCTCTAAACCCTTGAAAAAATATGTTGTTTTTTTTTCAAAACTGCATATAAGCCCAATACACTGCATCAAGTTGCTCCAATCAACTTCGGAACAACGTTGATATCTCGAAAACTGAAGGAGGAGAAGCGGTTCCAAAAATAAGTGGAATAAGAACAGGAATGAATAAAAAAAAAAGTATGATTCAGTTATATGATATGTCTATGATGGATTTTTCGTCGCCTTGGGGAAATCCTTGTCAACAAATCACTCATAGTGTTTCTCTTCTTCGACAATGACTGCATTGACTTTACATAAAGCTGCTTTCAAGACTATTGTTTTAAATCACTCTGAATCCTTTAAGAAAAATAAATGTTTATTTCATCAAACTAGGACAGTGCTGATTCCAAAGGTGCCTGCTTGGAAGGGGCAGGACTTAATTAAGATATCTTATATCTGAATTTAGGTAATTCTAAAGAGTGGAAGTCAAGGGATATAATGTATACAAACCATGAAAAATATTTTAAATCTGTATTTTATTTCATTACATTTCTCAAATAAAAACCTCAAACTCGACTCTGCACTGCCTTGTACTATCTGGCGAATGTCAACTTCTCTCAGTGACTAATTGTCGAGTAATTGCGGTAAATACAATCAGACAATGATTTTTTGAATTGTAGTTGCATGAAACATTTCTACTGTATTTGCTCAATTTCCCATCTAAACACATGGCAATAAAAACTATCATCCAAAACTGACACCAAAACTGTCGATATAGGTTTCTTCAGTTTTTGAGTTAGTCTGGCTGGCTACGTATCTATGTATCACGCGTACAGACCACACCAATGGAGTTAGAGGGCTGAAAATGTAAGCATTTACTCCTTATTGTTTGGAAAAAAACTTTCTTTTGTTTTTTTGTATCCCACCCAATAGTTTGTTTTTTGTTGGGGGTTCAATTTACAGTGTAAAGGCGTGCTAAATTGGTCACTAGTTTTTGCCCGTTTGTTTTTTTGAAAATTTCAGCTTTTTTAGTGATCCTACGAATGGTGAGAGAAGTAACTTATTCATTGATCAACCCTCTTTCCATTTTTCTATTGATCACTCTGTTCACGGCATGTTTGCCAAGAGACGTTGATCGCGTGTGGGGTTTCCATTGGGTGACTAACCAGACCTATTTTTATTGGAGTTAAATTCATGTAGCACCGTCTGTTGATTGAAAAGGCTAATGGCCTCTCGGGATTACACTACTATGCTAACTGATCGATTAATTAATGTTGGGTTTTAAAGTACGTGCACATCAGCAGATGCTGCCTCGTACGTTGGGGACCCAGAACTGACACGAACTTCAAAGTCACATGAGTTGGTATGTAGTATTCTTTATGCACATCTGCCCACTCTTAGGTGCTTAATTGTCAGGAGATGGAATAAGCAGAGAGGTGGGAAATCTGTCACAATTTCATAAGTATGGGTTCGGGTCAGAATCAGTGGTGGGCAAAGCTGACGAAAACGATAAACTGATAAACAGCTAAAAATTTGGCGGGAATTAAGATAACTGATAACTTTTATTTTACGTATTTGGCTTCAGTTTTTTTTTTTACCTTGAAATCCTTAAGAAAGGACCGAGAGAGCTGAAATTTCAATATATTGTAGCTAAGACATAGAGCTTTTAAAAATATCAATTTCATTTCACTTATTCATTCAGTTATTTATATACACCTTGTTCATGATCTGGCATTGGCATGCTTTACCTCTTCGGGAAGCTGTATATCTGAGCTATTGAGATTGAAGCTATCTTTCACTGTTTTTGCTCTACGACCCCCCAAAACAGACTCACAGAGCTGGAACTTTAGTATACTGTAGCTTGGACATACAGCATCAAATAATATATATGGTGAATTCAATCTAATGTCTTATTTCATTTGTTCGTTTAATCATTTATATATACCTTGATCTTCATCTGATATTGGCATGTTACATCTTTTTGGAAGGCTCTATGTCTGTTTTTGAGGGGTTTAGAGCCTGAAAAACGAAATCAGTTCATTTGATAAAAGTTGTCGGTTATCTTTGCTTCTAAATTTTAAGTAGTTTATCAGTCGAGCGATTCCGTAAGACGTGCCCACCGCTGGCCACAATTCAGTAAGCAGGTAGGGTGAAATAATCTTCAGGGATGGAAGTGGGGTAGGAGACTATGTCCATCGACACAATTTAGTAAGATCTGAACAAAACAATGTCGTGTGAGGAAGATTTATAGTAAGAATGATATCGGCACATGGGAAGTAAGAACGTGTAGTACTGAGAGGAACAAGAAAGCTCGCTTGTTTCTGACAAAAATCAAATTAAAGAGTCTTTTGGTGGTACAAAATATTTAAATCGATGAAATAATCGGATACGATTAAACTTTGTTAAAGAAATTGTTATAGGTATGTAAGCTGTGGGGAGGAGGGCAATTAGTTTCCTAAGAGTAGCCTTTGTTTATTCCTGCCTATGAAACTAGAAGAAATATTCATATTCTCCTCTGTGTGTGTGTGTGTGTGTGTGTGTGTGTGCATGCGTGTGTGTGAGTGTTGGTGTGTGTGTGCGTATGTGCAGGAAAGATATTTCCAGTGTTGCAGAAAAAAATCATTCATTCGGAATATATCTTAGCGACAATCTTGTTACCAGCGAAGAATAATACTATCTTTTTTTATAAATCCTCGAAATTGAGCATTTCCTTGGATTTCTTAAACACCATTTTAATTGCTAAATGTGGCTAGATTTGAGAAGAATGCCAATTTTGAATCGCTAAAAGTGGCAAGATTACATTTCCAAGTGACTGTAAAGCTACAAAGGTTTTATTTTAATTATTTTATGACTAATTCATCAATAGGTTGTCGGTTGACAGCAGTTTCAAAATTATATATATATATATATATATATATAGAACGTATACTGTGGCCAGGAAATGGAATACCCAATTTTAGCCATTCAAAATAGCCAATTCAAAATGGTCGTTCAAGATATCCATGATAATGCCTCATTTAGAGATCACCTGGATACACCAAGCTGGGCGTACATTAACTATGATGCAGCACTATTGTACGGAGAGAGGACTGAGTGGACAAGAGGTCAGATCTGTATCCTACACGCATGTGCTTTTTGCATTCACTGTACCTAAGTTTCTATGATTTATTTCTACGTGTGTTGGAACCTACATATGTGTATGTGTACGCTTGTTTGTAAACGCATGCGTGTATGTGTGTGTCAGTGTCCGTGCGTGCAGTCACACGTATGTAATTTTGATCAGCGTGTATATTTCTATGAGAATATATGGGTTTGTGTATCTATGCGTATGGCCTCTACGTACATTTATGTACGTGGATGATATGCTCACAAATCAATTACATTTGTATGAATCATTCACTCCAGTCACTCTATTAGACACCGTAAACCAAAACTGTCTACCTTTTTCCAGTTTTTTAAGTTGATTTGGCTGGCTGGCTACCTATTCAATGGAGCTAGAGGGCCGAAAGTTTAAACTTATACTCAATATCTCCAGAAAAAGATTTTTCGTTTGTTTTTTTTTTGATTAAATAGACTTCTAGTGGGAGATTCAATTCGCAAATTTACAATGTATGGCAGCATTCATGCTTGTTTTGTTTTTTTAATGAAAATTAAGGCTTTTCAAATGACAACTACTCAACAAAATCACCTCTTTCCGAGTTTCTTTAATTGATCACCCTCAACACAGCTGGCTGCAAAAGATGTTGTCCACGTGATGGTCTCTATTGAATGACTAACCAGACCTGCGTATATATGTAGTCATATGAATGTGTTGATGTAATCTATTTTTCTAATCTGCATTGAAAGTTCGTAACAGTATACTCACGTGTATATACGCACACACGTGTATATACGCGGCCTTAGAAATACGTTTGAGTGCATGCCATTGCTTGTTACCAACATATTCAAAAACCTTTGATGTTGGCTCCTCAGATCGATGGGTTGCGGTACAAAACGCCTTTAGGGATATATATTGCTGAGCGGAACCTCACTCTCCCGTGGGACTTGAACCGAACATCTCCCCACCAAACCGCCATCTGTTCACACAAGAATTTTTCATCGAGCAGCCATAAATCTAATGATCAACAAAGTGCATACGTGAAGGCTTGTTTATTAACGTGAACATTTATATTTGTTTTTGTGTGTAAGTAATTGAATGTTAGTCTCGACCAAAGCGCACAAACATTTGAGGATATCTATATATGTGTGCTTCCCCGAATACAAAATACCTGACAGGATCAAAACTGCACTATAATTCATATCACGGGTTCATCGCTTCTTCTTTAAAGATTATTAGAAACCGTCAACAAAAACTGTCACCGAAACTGCCAACATTGTTTTTTTTCAGTTTTTGAGCTGGCCTGGCTGGCTATGTATAATGCGTACAGACCGCACCAATGGAGAAAGAAAGCTGGAATTCTAACATTTCCTTTTTATTGTACCTTGAAAAAACTTTTCTTTTCTTTTTTTTTCAAATCCCTCCCCAGTAGATTTTTACTGGGGTGGGGGTCAGTTTACAATATGTGTCTTTACAAATTTGGTCTCTCAGGTTGTGTCCAGCAGCATACACGTTTTTTTTAGGACATTTTTAGTGATCACTGGCCAACTAAAAGGAGCAGAAACTCATTTATCGATCATCCTTTTCTCTAAATTTCAATTGATCACTCCTAATGCTGCCAAAAGGCATCACAGACGGTTTCTATTTAGTGAGTAACCAGACCTGTTTATATCTGTTGTTTTTCTCTGTGTTCCAGTAATGTTAGTTTCAATGTCAAAGCGTGCATCCATTTGCTTCACCAAATACAACTTTGATGATCAGAATTGCGCTGGAATTCATTACCACGAGCTAATTGCTTTTTCTGTATCAATTACCTTCAATTATCTTCGTATACATATCGTCTACGGATGACAGCTGCAACCACAAGAGACTATCTTCGGCTTGTTTGTCGCTTTTACAAATACCAATGAGTAGAATCTGTAATTATCAGAGGGGGTGTTTTCTGCTTTCAAAATAAAGGTTATTCTCCCTGATTATGAAAATTCGTAATATTTGTTAAAGCCGTTTAGCTAAAGTGCTGATTTTAAATCAAATAAAGCAATAAATGTATCCACGGGACTAAACATGTTTAGTATTCTTTCTCCTTTCAAAAATCACTCAACTCATTTAGGTGGTAGTAATTTGACAATGAAGAAGTGAGAGATTTGAGAAACAAGTGTGTCACATCCAAATAGAATATCACCATAAACCTATGCTTGATGCATTTCACTGAACATGCCTTTGCGTTTTCGAAAGCACTGTAGCCAAAAGTGTACAGCTGTTAACATGTTTGGGTCTAGTAGTGAACTGAGGAAAAAAGTGGTGTATACGACAATTTTTGATGATGGTTGTTAAGTAAGAAAGGATAAGGGAGGAGTTGTTCTGGGTGTGAGTAAGAAGGGGTCAACTTTTTGATTTTTTTTTTCTATCACAAGCGTTAAATCCGCTCACGTTTCGTATCCTATACATCTATCTCCACTGTTTTTTTTTTGTTTTTTTTTGTTTTTTTTTTCTTTTCATTGTAAATCCGTACAGATTCCTCTTCTAGGCACTAAAGAGCATTAGTCTCTGGCCTTAACTGCAAACCCGCCCATACATTGCGAGATTTATTCTCCTGGATATCATAATGAAATCCCAAAACAATTTGTGAATAAAACGATTTGCTTTCGGCATTTGCCATTGGCGGTTTCAGTCTATGCTGTTTTGATTAAAAAAGAAAATTTGAACTCGGCGTCCATTTTCCTTTCATTTGATTTAACGATTAATTTTCGTTCGGAGATTTAGATAATTTCCGCTCGTTTGATTCCGGCGTGTAAATATCAGCTTCACCCACATACGCACACTGGGAATACACATGCACACACACGCATGCAAACGCAGATAGACATGGCTGCTTGAAGTGGACATAAAAATTCATAAAAATGTTCAGAATCAAAAGCGAAGACTTTATCTTCTCTCAATGTGGTTTTCTCTGCACGAGAACGTTGTAGATTGGGGATGATGGAGGAGATTGAAGACGAGCATAGCTGCTGCAGGGTCAAAATCTCCTTCAACTTTGATTCCGACTGAAAATGATTTCAGCAACTTTTGTATTATATATATAATAGACAAAACATTATTAAATGTATATATATGTGTGAAAATGTATTTATTTATTCGAATGAAATATGGATGAGCATATTTGTATGATAACTTTTCGTGTATATCTGAGATTTGGCTCAATCAGTAAGACAGCCAACTGGTAATCTGTTTGAGGAATATAGGTTTTACATATCAGTTTAAACCCTTAATTTTGGTGAGGGTTGTTCTTCTTGTTGTTACGCTGGGAAAAAACAAAGTCAATCCAAACTTTGTATTGTAGTCTGATAAAGAAACTCTGTTGAAAGATACTGGCTGAATAATCCAGTTCAGTGATGTCAGTTAAATTCCTTCTATCAAAGCGCTTAATTGTACGGATGCACTGAATTGAAACATTTGCACTGATTATTCTTATGACCAAAAAGTATTATTTTTACGATCTTTGATCGAAATGAAGCCTATCATTTAAAAACAAAAATCTCTAGGGTCCAAGTATTTTGATGCTGTTTCTATTTTCTTCTTCAGAGTTTTGTTGTGCAAGGATCTTGTGAACTGTGCGAGGCAGCCTACATGAAATTCTGAAACGGGAATGATGACTGATGGAAACACAACAAAATGATATGGAATGTACACAGAGTAGTTGATGGGTGCGTTAACAATATAGAACGACTGAATCTAGGGATCAATATTAATTACACAAACTCTAAGAAACAACAAAGGGGGATTATGCATGTATATTGAAAATCATTATTCTTAATCTTTTGCAGCTACTAGCCTTCATCTTAATTGTTGTTGCTTTTTATCGCAATGAAACTCAAGTTGGCTTCCCTTCGATAGTGAATGCATAAATTATCAGCGTGGATCGGAATAAGGAATAAGTTTCAGGTGAGAATCGAACTTACGACTATCTTTGACGAAAGATGGCTCGCTTAAGCTATTTGCTGAGCTACTGGAACTCAGTGGTAAGCACTACTCCAAATCACACCCTTCAATTCACTCCATATTCCGATCTCTTCTGATAAAAAAAAGCAGCAACTATCAAGATGATGGTGAACAAGCCTGACTGCTGCAGGAAGATAATTATAGCAAATTTTGTATTGTGTATTTATAACAAACAAAAAATTATAAATCATTTATTAGAATGAAATAAGCCCAGGCGTATCTGGATGATAATTTTCCACCAGTTATTAAGAATTATCAATTTAGCTCAATCATTAAAACAGCCTTCTAGTAATCAGTTGGGTAAGAATTCAAATCACCATAGGTGAACGTTCAAACCCCTTCTTTAATCGAGGGTTATTCTTATTGTTCTTGTTATGGTAGAAAAATAAAATCACTTCCAGTTTTGTGTTTGACAAAAATAAAATTGGCCACACATTGAATTCAGCGTTTCGTTGTCAATGGCAGAATGTGGGAGATAGCAGTACGAAGAAAGCAGAAAAAATCAATTCCTCCTTTTCACATGAACCTCCTTTCTTGATGTTATCTGTTTATTGATCTTCGTTTCGGCTACAATTTACAAATCTCTTTCCTTTTCTTTTTTCATTTTCTTTTTCTTCTCTTTATTTTATCATTTGGGGACTTTTTTCTTTTAGAAGAACCGGCAACTAAGACTGTCACCAAAACAGCCGACATAGATTTCTTCAGTTGTTTAGCTGATACGGCTGGCAATGGATGTATGTATGCATATGTATGGTTATGCCTGCGGAAGTAGGTATCACGCGTAAAGGCAGCACCAGTGGAGCTAAAGGGCTGAAGATTCTAACATTTTTACTCCTTATTATGCCAAGAAGGACGTTTTGTTTCAAATCCTCTCCCTATAAATAGGTTTCTGGCGAGCGGGTTCAATTTGTGACGTAAGTTTATGCTAAATTGGTCCCAACTTTGCGTCCATCAGTGTTCACACTTATTTTTTTTTTTTTAAATTCAGACTTTTTACTGATCACTGCCCAACAAAAAGTGAGAGAAGTAACTCATTCATCGAACACTTTTTTCTAATTTTTAATTGATCACCCCTAGTATAGCATTCTGTTTCTATTGAGTGACAAACCAGACCTGTTTTCCTGTCTCCTTTATTTCTTCTGTTGTCATCCATTTACCTTTTTTGAAATATTCTAAGTCTCGTTTTTCATTTTTTATTGCTTTTCTGAACAATGTTGCCAATTTAGTGTTTTTCTTGTTTGGAAGTGCAAAATAAGCGTTAAATCAGAGCGGGTGTGTTGAAAAATATTGGCTATATTCTGGCATATTTTTGGCCATTTTCAGCCTCATCAGGTGCCTTTTAGCCATTTCTTAAGCAATTTTTTTTTTGCTTGTTTTCTAGAATTTAGCACTTTTTAGCACTCTTTAACTGTCGAACTAGAGTAAAAAATATTTTTTTGAATTGACAACAATGTTTCTGAAATTGCTTTCTTTCCCTCATTTTTCTTCTCGTACTAGCTTTTTTCGGATTAGAAAGCGTCATCCAAAACTGTCAACAGGTTTCTTCAGTTTTCAACCAGGCCTGGCTGACTGGCTGGCTGGCTGGCTGGATATCTATGTTTCACGCGTACAGATCGTAACAACGCAGCAAGAGAGTTTGAAATTTCAGCACTCCTTCTCATCATGTCTACAGAATTTTTTTTAATGTTTTTTTGAAAATCCACGACTTTAGGTTTAATCTGCAATGTATACGCTAAATTAATCCCTTAGTTTGTGTCACATTGTTTTTTATTTGGACGTTTTTGTAAAAAAAAAAAGGCTCGTGAAATAATTTATTAGTTGATCACCTTTTTTCCAATCGATTCCTCCTCCCCAGCATGGCATGCTGCCAAACGATGCTGGTCGTATGACTGTTTCTATTGATTGACAAATAAGACGTGTTTTTTTCATTATTTGATTTCTTTCCTCTAACTAGTTTGCTATATACCTACGTATGAAAAAAAATTGCGTTCATCTTTTCTACACTACTTTATTTCATGAAGAAATTGCAGAAGAAATCTCAAAAAAAACTATTCAGCTCTTAAATCTTAGATTTAACGTGCTTAACTTAGATTTGGATGTTCCAATGCGTTCAACCAAATGATATTTATATGTTACTGCTTTTATTTTCAAAGGACTAAAGGATATATTTCTTTCAAAAAAAAACAAATCTGGAAGAAAAAACAACAGGTCTTTTTAGTCACTCAGTCGAAAACGTCACATGACCAACATATTTTGGCAATAAGCCTTTTCCAGGGTGATCTGTTAACAAAATTGCAAAAAAAATAGGTGATCAGTGGATAAGTTACTTCTCTTGCTTTTTGTTGGGTAGTGATCACAATGAAGGTTTGGATTTTCAAAAACAACAAAACAAGCGTAAATGCTGCCGGGCACAAACTAAGGGACCAATTTAGCATTAATATACATTGCTAATCTAATCCACCACTAAATAACAAAACAAGCCTGAATGCTACCGGACACAAATTATCATCATCAACTCCATCTCTACGAAAAATCTCTTCAGAGGGTTGGACAGTGGGAACAAAAAAATGTCTGTTTATTTCTGGACTTGATAAAGAATAAATGTTCAAAATTTCAGGACGGTAGCTCCATTGGTGAGTCCTGGGTGCGTGGTACATACCTAAATACATTGTTAGTCAGCCAGACCAACTTACAAACTGAAGAAACCTGTGTTGACAGTTTTTACATTCATGCATTCAGTTTGGAAATCAAGCAAATACAGTAGAAATGTCTTATGCATCTAACTGCAATTTAAAAAAATATATCCGTCAGTTTGTATTCACTGCGATTACTCGTCAACTGATCATTGAAAGAAGTTGACATTCGCCAGATAGTACACCAGGCAGTGCAGTGTCAAGTTTGAAGTTTCTTTTCGAGAAATCCATTGAATTAAAATATAGATTAGGAATCTTTTTCGTGGTTTGCATAAATTATCTCCCATGACTTCCACTCTTCAAAATTACCTAAAAGCAGATATAAAATATATAAATCAACATCTATGAAGAGAAGTAACCGAATTACTACGAAGTCATAGCTTCGTTTTGGTAGACAGTTCCTAACGAACAAACACAGGTCGGTTTTGCACCCAGTTAGAGAAAAACGATTTTTCACTTGTTTTTTGCAATCGACCTATCATTTTAGAGTAGATGAATGATAAGAAGCCTGACCACTGAAAGCAGCAAATGAGAGAGAGAGAGAGAGAGAGAGAGAGAGGGAGAGAGAGAGAGAGAGAGAGAGAGAGAGATGGGGAGAGAGAGAGAGAGAGAGAGAGAGAAACCAGTTTTCTATTCGGAGTACTATCTATACATACTACCTATGTTCCATTAATCCCTCCAGTTTATATAGTACTGCAGTCCACACTTTGAGTGACGTAGCATTGTACTAAGATTATATAACGTATTTCTTTCATTCCCTCTAATAGAATCTGGCCCGAATCCCTGTTGATAAATAGATATCAACATGTTTATCATGATAATGATGAAAGATATAATGGCTTTGTGCCGGACTAAGATCAGCTTGGTAAGTTCAATGGTAAAGAATATCATGATGTAAATATTGATTGAAGTCGTGTAAAAAAATCCATCGAGGAATGAATATAGCCAGAATAAATTTTATTTATGATATTATTGGCTTTTTCAACTGGGAATCATGTAAAATAAAGTAAAACGTTTTGAAACATCTACATTCTGCAAAACAAAAAATCCTTCAAATAAAGGCAGAAAAATGTCAAAAAAGCTTTTTTTTCTCTGAAAAATAGAAAAAAAATGATTTTTAGGGGGATCTGGTGAAGTACTGATGCCAATTTCCAAGTCTGTAGACAAAACGGTATGGCCAGGAGCACTGTAATACACACGCACATATAAAAAGTGATAGAATCCTTCGACACCTTTGCTGGCTATGGTAGTATAGCATTCATCATCACCATCAGTAATTGTAAGTCCCTTGCTGGACAAAGGCCTTTCTTATCCTACAATATTCACTTTCCCCTTGAGCACAAATCGGTTAGTCTTTTGCACAATCTGTTGTCATCTATTCTTGCTGTGTCCGACCCATCTCCATTTTTATTACTAAATTATTTCTATGATACCCTTCACTCTAGTCGTCTGTCTGATCCATGTTGATCATTTTCTTTTTCCTAGAGTTATCCCTAGCATCGCTCTTTCCATTGCTCTCTGTTCGATTCTATGTTGATTTTCAGTTCGTTTTGTCTATTCCCATGTTTCGCATCCGTGAGACATATTCGGTATTATGCATTTCTTGTGCACTTTACGCTTTAAGCACATTAAAATTGTGCTCTTCAATATGTCTCTATTCATACCAAATGATTCCAAGCCGATTGTTATGCGTCTTTTTTTTTATTATTTCGCTTTCGTATCTTTCTCAAACTTTTCTCGCCAGTCCTTGGTAAATGTATCCGTCAATCTCTTAGTGTTTTTCAATAAATGCAAATATCTCTATTTGATAACCATGGCAATGTGAGAGAGGCTGAAAAAGGAAGTGTTACAGCAAAATCAGAAAGATTAACAGATAATGATAATAACAATAAAAACAGATGATTAATTTTTACGGAGAGCTGATAATTGTTAATTAGATCAACTGAATTTACAATGGATTAAAATGGATTATCAGCTGAATCAGACAGGATTAGATTTCATCAAATCCACACATCGCTCCAATTATTCCGGGCGCCACTTTGTCCATCATTTAAAAACCTTGGCATGTCGGGCAGCTGGTTAGAATAGAAGAAATTAACGTAGTAGAAAGGCAGACAGTGAGAAATGCAAACTTACTCTTTTTTGGCAATTGAATGCATGTAGAAAAACATATGAATACAAAATATATGGTTCAATCTTTATTAAAGATTGAAGGAAAGGTGTACAAGGTAACTTTCACATATGTCCAGTTTTGATATTAAACGACTTGTGACAAAAATGTTGAATGGAATTCTTTTACAGATATGGTTTATGAAAATTGAATAATAGCCAAAGGTCGCAAAGGGTTCTATCCTTTTTCATACATGCGTGGTTCTGTGCTTGGATGTCCCAGTGCTCCTGGTCACACCATTTTGTCTACATACTTGAATATTAGCATCTGTACTTCATTAAAAAAATGCTTTTTTTTAACCTCTTTTTAAATATTATTCTAACGAATTTATTGATAACATCTAGATTTTCCGGAAACTTGATGTCTGTAGATGTTTTTTTTTTCTCTCTGTTTTAGATTTTTCCACTTGATGTTCAATTATTGACTGCGATGACGAGATTCTTACTGTTTCAATTTATCTCTGCAATGGTCAGCATCATTCAATAATTTCAAAATAAATATGGAAAAAGTTTCAAAAAGGTGAAAAAAATTACAAAAGTGTTGACAATTAAGATCCTTCATCATCTCATCCTTTTGACCTTCTCACTATCTCCCTTATCCCTTCCAATCTTTGTTGCCCGTCCATGATTTCATCTAAATGTTTCATAAGCCAAAACTTTCTAACTCTCACTAAACTACCTACCTCTCTTTTCTCCCCCTCCCTCTCAATCTTCTCATTAAACTATCATTCTTTTTTACCTATCCCTCCCCTTTCACCGAAATACCCAACTTTCTTTCTTCGCCCCCTCTTTACCCTCTACTTTCCTTTCTTTCTCTTCTCTTCCAAGTCTTTTTTTGAACCAGCTTTCCTTTCCCTTCTTCTCTCACCCTATCTCGTCAGTATACTATCTAACTTTCATTTTCCCTCTTCACCCTCTTATTAAATTACCTACCCACCCTTTCTCCCATCTCTCTTCCTATCTATTTATTAAACTACCTAACCTCTTTTTATCCTATCCTTTTTCTACCTCTTCGTTAAACTAACTTAAATTTATAATAATAAAAAAGATATTTTGATAAAATAAGTTACATTTCTATTCACACAACTTATAGTAAAATGTGAAACAATCTCATAAAAACTACTCTGATTTACTAAACTGAATCCTGACCCAGATTCTTTATAAAATCATAATTCTGATGTATGAAAAAGCGAACGACGATAATCCGTTTGATAAAACAGACGACGCCTGTCGTCTACTTCATTCAAACGTCCGCGTTCCAAAAATCCCCCTCTCCTGATCAGTCATTCTTTCGACCAATCAGAAGGCAGCGGTTGTATGCTGAGGTAAGTAGAATAATAGTTAGATACTTGTACTATTTAGCATGAATGGAAATTACATCCATTAATAATTTTTAAAAAATCAGCCCAGGGTGTCTTTTTGGAAAGAATTTGCCAAAACATAAGATATCTTTTCATTTATAATAATATCAACACAAGTTGATGATGACAAAGAATTTTTCACGTACAAAAGAAGAGTAAAATCAAAAGTGGACAATAAATTCAGCTAATCTAATCTGACAGACAAGTTAGTGACAGAACAAAGAATTTAGTGTTCACTTTTAAGTTGAAGCAAAAATATACGAGAACAAACCTGGCTGCTGCATGGCCAAACTCCATTAAAGTTTAAAAAGTGAGTAAAATGAAATTAATTTCTCCTTACAATATTGTTCAAAAATCAAGTGTCCCATTTCAACTTCTTCATTAGAAACTTAATGTTTACAAAAATAAATCGAAAACCTTTTAACTTAAAAGTAAACAAAATACAGCAAGGAACACAGTTTTAAAACTAATAATCTTTTCCTCAAATCAATCAGTTTTCTTACCTGAGAATATATGTGCAAAAATTACTTTGTTGTCGTTTGTTTGGTGGAATAGAATATATTATATCATATTATATTTATCATGAAGAAATCTGACAGCAATTTTTTGTGTCGTTTGACACGTCATCAGTTTTTGTGCACGTCTTTATTTTGGCACGGGAAATTCGTTACGACATGAGAACAACGTCAATTCTAGAGTTTAACAAAAATCATAATATTGATGATGAACTATCTTTCAAAGCCAGGGTATTCACCTGTACAGACGGGTAGTGTTGCAGTTGCCAGCTCGGGAAACGGAATTGCTTCGTATTGATGCCCTTGATAAAGGCATAAATCGATTTCCTTGCACTACGTCCATTCGCCAATTTCTCTAACAAAATATCCCGCCACGATTGTACAGTAGAAGCAAGCGTGTGTGTTGGCACTGGAGACAACCAATTTCTCATAAACACATTACTTTCCTTTTCCTTTATTTTCTTTCGTAAACATTCCATACAGGGATATCTACGCTCGTGGAAAACACTCTTTCGTGGAGCGTTCTAACATTCGACGAGCGCAGAGTTTGCAGCACGACTCGGTAAGGCGTTGTTACGGATGGACAGGGGTCGCAAGGGTAAGCGACACGAGTTCAAATCTTGCAAATAACCTGTTCTTTATTTCTGATTCGTGCTGCTTACTTGGCGGTCGTAGAATTGCGATCTGGGAGTTGCAATAAAAAGCGACGGAAATGAGAAATTCTCGTCGAAAGTAATGATAAATCAAGACAAGCCTAACTGCTGCAGAGTCAAATTCCACTCCAAATTCTATTCGGATTGAATTTGATTTCTGATACATTCTCGTTATTAACTGAGACTTTTCAGGCTCAGTCAGTAAGAAAGCTCCCAGCAATCAGTTGTTCGTAAGTTCAAATCAGGGTAGCAGAATGGGAATTTTACATATTGGTTTACACACCTCATTTTGGCGAGGATTGTTCCTGCTGTTCTTGTTACGGTTGGAAAACAAATTCTTTGCGCTGGAGTTTGACAAAATTTGTATTACAGACAAAATTTTTTCAGGGGGTCATGCTAGCAGCTTTTAAAGATTTTATTCTTTCATGTATCAAACATGTTAGATCTTCTATCTTCCCCTTTGTGGTATCCGATCAGGTTGCACCGAAAACTCCGGAGCCAATCTCTTGTTGAAGGGTGTAAATGAAGTTTTCTCAATTCACTCTCTAAATATTTCCAAGACATGTACAATAGGTTTTATGTCAGGAGAAACATTTAACCAGGATAGTCGCTTATTGCAATTTCGGAACCTATATTCTCGATTATTTTTCTTTTCTTTTCTTTTTTCTCGCTGTATGATATGTACTTCATCATCCACTAAAGGGGTATTGATTTTGTCCGCAAACCGTAGATCAGTCATGAGATTTCACGCCCCTGTTGCCGGCAACAACTTTTTTCATACTGTATTTTGGGCATAACATTTATTATAAAAAAATATAGTAGAATAAATAATATGATAAAATCATTTCTGTCACTGTTTTCCCTTTCATGAAACGTTTAATTCTTATTCGTTTTTTTACTTTTCTCCTTTTCCACATTTTATCGATGATTAGCAGTTAGCCCCGAGAAATAGGGAAAGCTTCGGCTTTAATAATAAAAATATTTAACCTGTGCGTATAAGACATAACTCATCGGCCATTAGACATATTTGTATTATCTTTACAGGGAACCATACAGAGTTATCTCATTTTTTATTAATCATGTAGTAAATTGGACTGGTTTTTTGAAGCAAAAACACCAATCAATATGTGACGATTATGTGTTGACAGGGCCTGTCAATTTGTGAACAACCTTGATCTGACTACTCTTTCAATTAGTTGAACGTTAAACAGAAAAAAGCTCCAGCGGAGTCAGTTTTGAATCAACTGGCCTACCATAAGCTTCTAATGGAAAAAAAACAAAAGTATATAAAACAAGAACTATGAGTTCAACGTGTGTCCACCATTAGTGGTGGTTGTAGAAGGATGGAGAAGAAGTGGAGTAATTAGTTTCTATTTGCGACAATTGATTCTTATACTTGTAAAATATTACGATATGGAAATGTTTTGCGAATGTTATTTTTTATCAACATCGTAAACGGCCATTTTTGGCGTTTGGAGCCATTTTTTACTCTTCTGCAGACCTGGGACATTCCACTATGACATCATTAGCTAAAAAGGAAATGTTCAGAATATATGTTAAACCTTTCAATGACATCACATTTTTTGAAGAGAAGGGTGTATAACCAATGCATCCTCGCAATAGTCACTTATGGAGCTGAAACATGGAACCTAACCAAGAGACAGACCCGAAAATTGAGAACCATGCAACGTGCACATGAAAGAAAAATGCTGTGCCTCACATGGAGAGACCACAAGACAGCACATCCGAGAAAAGACAAGAGTTAGGGACATCATAGAATCCATTAAAAAGCTCAAATGGCGGTGGGCTGGCCATGTTGCAAGAATGGCAGACAATCGATGGACATCGCGACTCACAACATGGATTCCCCGAGACCACATGCGCAACCGAGGCCGGCAAAGTGTTAGATGGAGAGACGAACTAGACAAGTTCAGGAAGTACTGGCTCCGTGACGCCCATGATAGGGGAAACGACGGACACTAAAAGACTGATGATGGATGATGGATATCTTTTGATGGATCACCGCTTCCTTTCTATTCTTATTTTTAAGCGTAACTGGGACCGATCGAAACACTGATCAAACAAAAAGCGTTTTATAAAAAGACATATCTAAAAATTCTAGAACGTAAATATTTTTCATGATGTTTTTTTTTAAATCCATTCTTCATCGGTTTATTTCATTAAAGAAATTCCATTACTGGTGCAATGAAAAAAAATTCGAAGAATTTCGAATTATTTGAAGTATTAAAAAAAAATCTCTGTAAAAAAGTTCTTGATTTTTTCTTTTACGGAAAAAAAAAACGATGAAATATTTGCTTAAAAATAAAACTGAAAATTTGCCAAGAAGAGCAAGATTTTTTTTCTCATTCCAAAGTAAAGTTTTTGTATGGTACCTGGTAAACCGTTTTGGTTTTCAAATCAAAATAGAATTTATCTTTGGAGGAATTTATCTTTAATATGTTTAATATTAATAACGGAGCGTAATAAGTATACTAAATATCTAACATAATCAGAGGGGTTACAACCATAATAAATTCACTTTTTTACATAAATACAGAAAAATTTTATCAAAATCGAACTAAGTGATTTTTGGTGAATGTTTAATGTTGGTAGGTTTTTTGTGCATAGGTTTTGAACATACCTAAATATACCAAGACAAGCAATATATATTGAGCTGAGTTAAAATTTCCATTGATAGTATTGAAATAGTTGTCTTCACCCGTCGGCAGCACTTGGAATGAATTTGCAATCATTTTACGCAACAAACATACTTTTCATAAAACCTTTTTACAGGCTAATGGGTTTTCAAGATTATGTTGTGCCAATAAAAAAAGTATTCAGTTTAACTTTCACCTACACTTGAATATTAGTTTGGGACAGTGGTGGAAAAAACCAGGCCACTACAAACGAATTAGTGTATAAATAGGCAAATGTAATAAAGAGCTTTAATACGAGGTTTCATTATTGATGAGGCCTGTTTTCTATCATAGCTTCCATCATAGACTACAATGGTTGATATCGGTCCGCTGCAAAACTCCCTAAACGAGATTTTATCATGTTCACATTCATGTGTTCATAATTCGTACTTGTTGAAACAAGCTCAAAAGAAGTCATCAATAATGAACACCACCATTATCAATGTTTTTTCTTTTGACATTGTTACCAGTCATCTGTTTAATAAGAGTTTAAAGCGGAGAATTTGGCTAGAGTATCTGCAGATAACGGAAGGGCAGGATGGCCATAAAAGAATTTACGCACTACTCTTGTGCGCATGCGTAGCTCTCAAAGTGAGATGCCAAACATGAATGTTTCTACTCCAGATTAATCGATGTATACCCAAAGGAATTATGCCGTGGTCAAGTGACTGAACAAAGCAAAATGTTCCGGCATAAATGAAACGATAAAAACAGATGTTGTCGACAGAACAACTCAGTAAATAGTCAAGATGAACAAATAACGATGTAAATAGAAGTTAAGGAAAAAAAAAAAAGCACACGGACAATATCTGCCAGTTTGACAGCTGGTATATTGATAGTAATAACTTTGCTCTACTTCGCCGAAAATTTACGGTCAGGAGTTCGAAAACGATTTTTTATAACTTCTTACTCTACAGCGTTAGTAATATACAACCGGCGGGCCTGATTCAGCTCACGAAAGGGGTTTTCATCAACCCAGGACAAAATATCGGAATACTATACTTCCATTTCATGTTTTGAAGATTCATTGTCTTTTTAATAGAATTAAAATATACCATGACTGAAATAAATTGAGTTCTATGAATACTGTTTCTATAGCATGGATTCGATTTGGGGCAGAATATATCGAGGTGTATTTAAATAATCATATTTCAAGCATTCTATCTGACCCACTGTTCACTCATCAATATGCGACCCAGCCCTCAGAAGTAAAAAGGTTTCGGACCTTTACTCTGCAGATCAGCACGATCGATCTATCTATCTATCTATCTATCTATCTATCTATCTATCTATCTATCTATATATATATATATATATATATATATATATATATATATATATATATATATATATATATATATATTATGGGAGATAAATAAGCTCATTCCATTCAGGAAAAAATATTTGATTTTTCACAGAATTATGGTAAAAAAGATCATTCGTGATTCTGAAAAAATTCTTTCAAAAAGTATTTGTAAAAACATTTTTCGAAATGTGTTTATCAATTATGCACGTTCAAACATACAAAGACACACACACAAGCACATACACGCGCACGTAAGCAGACTACTACTACTACTACTACTACTACTACTACTACTACTTCAATTAATAATACTCAAACTTGGACATCCGTAAATATATGAGTGTGTGCGAAAGCTTTTTTTTTAATGAAACAAGGAAAATGACCAGATGCAGAGGCCGCACGAGGTACCTGTAAACTCCGTTACTGCGAGGCACATAGGAGCCCTTGGGGCGCAATATATCCGAAACACCCTGAAAACATCTTGAATTAATTCTTTTTTAATCTGTAATCGTTTAATTTTTTTAGATAGCGCAAAAATATCTAAAAAAGATAATCTGAAAAAAAAATTGTATGGTGTGGGGGGGGGCACACTCGGGACTAGCACTGCCTTTGCTAATATGTCAATTACCCGAACCATTTATGGAGTCCAGAGAAAAAAATCCATAGCAATCAACTATTCATCGGTACATTATAACTACAAATTGTTCCTCCTTCCGACATCAGTATATCTGAGCACTTTGAAGTTCACACGATACTTTTTTGTTCAAGATATCAAAATGGTTATCGTGAAATACCAAAATATTTTATGAATGCTTTCTTCAATATCATATTACATACAATATTGAGTACATTGAATTCAAAAGAGTTTTTTCATACAACTGAACTTATACCTAAAGTCGACCGAAGAATTAATCAGCAGAAACGTCGCATGAACAACATAAAAAAAAAAAACACTTGGTCTTTTGTCCAAAGAACTCTTTGAGTCATGTAGCATGTCTTTGAGTAACTTAGATTGACCTGTAAATCATAAATAAAATTGTTCAAAAACCTCTTATTATTTATAGTTAATCCGTTGTATATTAGTATGACTTTAATATCTTTGCCTCTGGCATAAATATTAAGTATAAACATAATCAGCAACGCCTAAACAAAGTTCAATAGATATAATTCTCTCTTGTTACAAAATGCGATTGTATCAGTTAACGAAAGCACATAGATGCATTATAAATCTAATGAATGGATAATCATTGCATCTGAATTAACAAAGTCTATCGCACCCAAATAACATTATATGCAAAAAGCAAAAACACTTGAAGTTCATTCTTTTTTTATTATTGGCAGACATTGGATACAGTGCGTTCCAAAGAAATACGCACAACGAAAATTTAGAATCTTTTTATTGTATCGAGATTTTCTACTGAGATCTCATCACGAGAAACTACGGATGCACTGAAACCTCGTCTCCAAATTTGAGTTTTTACGCTTCAGTTGTGGTGACTCGTCCAACGTAGTTTTCTTTTCTAAAATAAATTGTAGAGCTAAAGCAGGAGAAAGGAGACAGCACTGTGAATTGGGAGCTCTCTCCGACTGCTCGACCTCCTCTTGTCTATGTGGGAAAGCCAGTCTCTTCTGCATGGGACCCCACTGGTCACAAAAGAGCTTGTCATAGTCGCGGAAAACGTGTAGTTTCTACAGCAAAAAATTTCACTTAAAAGTCTCGGTGCAATAAAAAGTTATTCAAAATGTTTATTGTTCGTATTTTGGGGGGACGCACTGTGAGTTTTTAAATGTAAAAAGTAACATTACTGGTACGAATCCTGTCTTATGCAGGCTTAATATTTGAAAGTAGGCGAGAGGAAATCGATTTAATTATCTCAAGGATTAGAGAATTCAGCCTCACCTGTAGACTTTGTGATCCAGTTAGTAATTATTATCGTAATTGTCAATTATAAACATCCTAATAATAACTTACAAGGCTGGTTTGGTTGAAATAGCTATCATGATTCTTATTAAAGTTTCTACACTAATTGCCAAACGTCAGAAACACATCAGGTAAGAAAAAAAAAGAAAGAAAACAGGATAATTTAATACGGGTGTTGGAACAGAAGAATGTTTGTTGTCCAACGCCAGTCCAAACCTGGGATTGACTGTTTTTCTTCCGCAGCAAGAACAATCGGCGCCAATTTTAGGGGAGTGAAAATCATGATCAATGTGATTTGAAATCACGACCAACTGATTGGGAGTCATGTCTCTTACTAAATTGACAAGTCATATATATCTAGAAAAAAATGTTAGAAATATGGAAAGATTTTACTTCATCCCAATAAATGAATGAATTAAGGTTTCCCGATCATGACTTGCAATCATGACTAAGCGTGTGGTAGCAGGCTCTTTTACCGACTGAGTCTAACTGACAACAGAATAATCACTCAGATACGCAAGTACTTATTTCATTTTAATGAATAAAATAAATTATTCTGAAAAAAATCTTCATATCATTTTTTTAATTAATTCTATATCCAACACAGAAGTTGCAGTAATTTTCTTCATTCAGGATAGGAGCAGGGGTGCAGTCTGACCCTGTAGCAGCCAGACTTGTTCATATGTGTTATTCTAACAGTAGTTTTTTAAATAAAAATCCTTTATAAAACTTGATCATTGCTATTGAGATGAACATAACATATATCTTTTGATTCCCTGATCAAAATGAAAAAGTGAGTCACTTTCAGCGTAACACATCTGTCCAAATTCAATCAGAGTTCACTTCACGAGTGCGTTCTCAATCTTTCGTCCCTTGATCGTATCACTAGATAGTGAGCGGGTGTACGATGAATGGTGAGGGGACAACGATGAACGGTAAGGCGGAAAATTGAGCCCTAAAACGGATTAGATGTATTGTCATTGTACGTGCTTGTCAGTGAGCGCTAATCATTTGCGAATGGCAATGGACTAAAACTTCCTCATGACATGTCATTCAGCAATCATGAATGGCAATTCTGGGGATCGATTAATCCGTCTTTGCCACCGACCCAATTCCATCCAAACAACGATTAGCCTCCTGATCACTAAACTACTTTGTACTGAGTGAAACTTTGGTGCCTAACGATTCGTAGTCTATGAAGGGAGACAACTGGGAGGTGAGCTGAATTCTTAATGTAATTTATGAGCTGTCAGCCTGTCCGTGACAACGAACAGAAAGAGAGGAAGTGGGTAATACAAACTCATGTACGTGTGTCCATTAAGCTTCTGATAATATATCTACAACTACTACTGCCACTGTTGCTGTCCTGAGCTGCTGATAATATAATTACAACTACTGTTGCCACTGTTGCTGTTCGCTGGCTACTGATAATATAGCAACATCTATTACTACTGGTGCCATTGTTAATGTTACATTTTCACCAAAAATGAATACGAGAATTTTTGTTAAAGATACATTGAGTAAACATACTGACACAGAACAGCAAAGCAACGGGCATTACCAAGTATTTTCTCAAAACAGAAGTTCATCGTTTAATACCTCTAAACTCTTAGAGTAATCGCAGGACTGTTAAGCTGAACATTCCAGCAAATTCCCCAATCTTAAAACTGGGAAAGAATGACAAAAAAGAACAGTTCGGAAACGCAAAGGGTCAATGTATTAATTGTACGGCCACCATTTTTCATTTTCAGCCTATTGGTGTCAGTCGTTTGTCATAGACATACATAAAGATTCCTGAAGATTCGCCAGATCTCTTGATTGTGGGAATCGCGGAGCCAGTACTTTCCAAACTCATCTATTCGTGCCGCTATCTTATTCTCTGCCAGCCACGATTTTGCATATGATCAGTGGGGATCCACGTTGTGAGTTGTGATGTCTAGCGGTTGTCTGACATGCCGATCCCATTGACATTTCAGCTTTTTGACCCTTATTTGTTGAATTATATACTTTCGCTGTACGTTATGTTAGATTCTTAGTTTGAGAGCTAATCTTATGGTTAGGTCCCATGTTTCTGGTGACTATTGAAAGGATGCATTGGTTTCAGATCCCTCTTTTTGATACTAATTGAATGTTCTTGTTCTTGTATCGGAAAAATGTGACCGTTGAGTGATTCCTCACCTGATTCCCCACCTTTTTGAGGTTTCATGGCCAGTTCTTAATTGTCGAATTATTATTTATGGGTTGGCCTGTGTCACGACCCTGTCTCTGTTTCATTTTACTAAAAGGTTGGGATTTAAATCAACCCAAGTTGTATTTTTATTCACTCAGTAATAAGGGGCAATCAAAATAGCTAAGTGAACCATTTCGTGTGCCACCCACGGAAAGTGAATTGCATCAATCATGCGATATGCTGACAATCCAACTTCTCTCTTACTTTTCCATTTTCTCCACACACTTTTATTTTATATATATATATATATATACATATATATATATATATATATATATATATATATATATATATATATATATATATATATATATATATATCATTGGTATTGGTAGTTATTTTTGGTGCTGATCTTTCCCGTTCGGTTTGTAATTGGCGCACGGTTCAATTTTAGATGGCACTGAAATGAACACACGTAGAAATGCAGTTAAACAGAAAGTAAGGGCGGAATCATAGATGTCGAGTTGTTTAGGGTGTTTCAAATTTAGAATTGATTCGGAAAGGTCATCTGACACATAAAGGTTGGCTCTCTCCCACGTCAGTTATCATCACATTATTTACACTACAGCTTTTTTACTTGTTTCTATTATTTCTCTTTTGTAAATTTCAAAACCCAATTTAAGTTCTCTGCAAATATCAGATAGGTCACATGTCAACATCACCCTTACGAAAATTTAATTCAAATTATTATCAGTCATGAACTTGAGTACAAAATTTATCCGACTGCATGAAAAGGAAAAGAGTATATGAGATCAGAACCAGAGAGGCAAGAGAAGGTCTGGCAGTCTGAGGGAGCTCTCAACTCACAGTTCTGTTTCTTCTCTTCTGTTCTTACTTTGCAGCATATTTCGGAAAGGAAAGTTTCGACCGACCTTGAGTCGCCATGCCCCCTACCAGCTGCCCCCTCTCCACCGACGGTAGATGATTATACAGGAAATGAGGGTAAGAGTCTTTGGATCTTTTGATTCTGTCCCCCTCTCCACCAGGGACCAGAGGGGAGAGGACCTTAGAGATTCATCTTCGTCGTACGACCCACCTACTACCAGCGAACCCTTTTTACAGCATATCGTGGGTATTCGCTATTTCCAAGTCAAAGATTTTTATTGCATTCGCAAAGCAGAGCGTTACTTCATGAAGAATCATATCCAAGTGAGCGACTTGAGCCGCGTCATCTGCAAACAGGATCTCTCTGACCGATTTGTGAAGCATTAACAGTGACGTAAGCGCCATCAAGGAGGTTAATTGAGTTGTTATGGAAGTTTCGGACACCACGTCGAACACTCAATCTCTTGTTGATGTATTCGACCACATTCATGATCAAAATAGATTTGAATTGGAGGATGGCCTAAATCATAAGCCACTGAAGCAGCTTTTAGACTACGTTGTTGGACGTAGACCTTCCCAAGGATTCGACTTTTCCACCATGGGTGTCGCAGAGCCAATACTTTCTTAACATTTTTAGATCATCACGTCATCATATATTTTGCTGGTCATAGTTTCGCATATGATCTCTTGGGATCCAAGTCGTGAGTCGTGATGTCCATAGTTTTTCTGAGTCCTATAATATGTCCAGCCCATTGCCATTTGAGTTTTTTAATGGATTCTATGATATCCCTGACTCCTGTTTTTTCCTTCATGCTCAACTTCACACAGACGGCCTAAATAACGCACTCCAACTTTTGATCCTTCTGTCAAGAGACTCCAGTTCGAATATGCGAACAGGCATCTAGCATTTCTGAAATGAATTCCACTTTGTAGGCAATGCTGGTACCTTTTTTTTCAATTGGCCAATGCAAAGTTTATTTTTTGTCTTAGAGAAGAGGATTGAGTAGATAAATTTGACAAATGTACATGCTCAGTACCATTTTAAACGCTGCTTTTATGTTACCTTTCTATCCCTCACACATACACTCACACATGGGTTTCTGCAGATGGGGCCTACCTTGGATCAGGCCTTCTCACCGAGGGCGATGGCATTTGAAAGTTGGAACTTTACAGAAAATAAACGATGATGATACAACTATTTTATCTAACCATCAACTTGTTCCCATCTGAAATGACATGAAAGTGGGTGTTCACCTAAACGAGTCACCTACAGATCAGGTCATGCGTCAACGGTCAAGTGCACCATCTGGCACCTGGATTGCATAACGGGTCGCACTTGCTTACACTACAAATAGCGGGTGAAATGCCTATCGTGTAACGGGGTTGCCACTATTATATCTTGCGAGAATGCTCTTCAGACCCAAACTCCGACATCACATGCTTTTGCCCCCTCCCATCCACGTAAAAGTGGCTACGGCCACCCATGCGCATACACCCAAACCCACATGTATATTCTACCCACAATCGTGCAATAGAGAGAGAGACAATTTGAGTAGGCGAGAAATTGAATTCTGTCGAATGTTTTTTCGATGCAAAATTTGAGATGTAATCATTCATTCATTTCGTAAAAGCTGGAATTCTGTTTTGTTCTACTTAGTTCCAGATCTTTCTTATCTCTTGGTAATAAAAAGAAACGAGTGAAACCAGATGGGAATAGATAAGAGCTATACACTGGGAAAAAACGTATTTATTTTTTTCTCTATATTTTATCAACCAGACACTGTTCACATGAGATCAATCCCTATTAATGTAGCCTGCTCAACTGATTTCTTCTCCAGTTTCTTGGTTCAGTATTCAGAATTTAATCAACATGTAGGCGGACCTTTTTAATGAGCTTCAACGTTCCGCTTGATTTTGTCTTAGTCGAAAAACGTGCAATAGAGATATGTGTTTGCACGAAGACTTGTATGCAAGAGACAAAATCAGTGAGCGGAGGAGGGTGGAGATATGAGAGAGTGGGGGATGAGAGCGAAAGAGAGAGCAGAACTTTAGTCTGGCACTTTCATACACACAGACGAAAAAGACTAAGTGTGAGATTATGGGAGACAGAGAGAGAGAGAGAGAGAGAGTTTCTGCATGTGTATAAGCTTATGTGTGTGAGAGAGACACAGAGAGCTTCTGTGAGTGAGTGAGAGGGAGAGAAGAAGAGAGAGTTATGCACTTAATTGAGAAAGAGATTACTTGTTCTTCTCAGATGAGATAATGTATACATTTGTGCGTATGTATGTCTACGAAATTAATTTTGCACTGTTGTGTATATATATATATATATATATATATATATATATAAATATATATATATGTGTGTGTGTGTGTGTGTGTATGTGTTGTGTGTGTTGTGTGTGTGTGTGTGTGTGTCACAGAATGCAAGAGTGATAATCCATGAATGTATTCGTGCGAAGAAAAACGAGTTAGTACGAGAAACCATCACCCAAGACTGTCACTAAAACTATCTACATAGGTTTTTTTCAATTTTTAAGATGGTCTGGCTGGCTGGCTATGTATGTATGTACGTATGTATATATCACACGCACAAGCTACACCAATGAAGCTACAGGGCTGAAATTTTCAGCATTTACTGCTTATTGTGTACAAGAAAAATGTTTTTTGAGACCCCACTCGAAATACCTTTTTAGTGAGGGATTAAATTTGCTATGATCACAATGCTAGAGTGACCCTTTATTTTGTGCCTGTAATTGTTTTTGAAAATTCAGACTCTTTCTTAGTGATCCTGGCCTGACAAAAGAATGAAAAGAGTAACTTAATCATTGGTCACCCCCTTTTTCCAACTTTTTAATCGACCCCCCTACAACACGGCATGCTGCCAAAGGACGTTGGTCACGCGATGGTTGCTTTTGAGTGACAAACCAGACCTGTCTGCAGACGTCTTCGTTTATATTCATTTGTTTATGCAAGACAAAAATGAAACAAAAGTATTGTGACAATTTATCTATTTTGATCAAAGCTCTTCCCAACATTTGTTGAGTTTCGGGTGTTTTTGAAAAGGCGTCAATCTTCTTCAGAGTAGAAAGCGCTGCAACCAGTGGGATTTTTTTACAGATTCAACATTTTAAGGCAGTCTTTTCTCCAGGTTAGGACATCCACTGCTATTGCTATTTCAACCAAGAGTAAGAAAGGACAATCAAAATGGATTCCGGTGTGAATGTTCGTGTTTGTACGAACCTAATCTGAAGTCAAAATGTTATCTCTGGTATATTCAGATAGATAAATAGATCAATAATTTGCATATTTAATAATTATTATCATTAGTATTATAATTATTGGTAGTAGTAGTAGTAGTAGTAGTAGTAGTAGTAGTAGTAGTAGTAGTAGTAGTAGCAGCAGCAGCTGAAGGATTGTCCCCCATTTTTTATTATTAATAACATTTTTAATTAAGTAGAGTAAAGAGATAAGGTAAAGCGCCCGTCCCTCCTAATTGAAAATGAACGGTCGGTGACCAAGACCCGGTTTCTGTTGTATGCATCAACTTAGTGATCCTTGCAAGTCTCAAGTTCGGTCGAGATTAAGACTTTACTCAAACAAATTTTCCATGACCCCCCCCCCCTTTGCAGGATGCAAGTCCACCGAAGAGCTACCTCCAACCCAGTCACACAACTTAGTATGTACTTAATTAGCTGCTGAGTTCACCGGGAAATTTATCCCAATGACGAGTTTTTCACCTTCTTCAAACCCAGGACTTTCTCTGTGTGAAGCAGTCGCACCAACCATCACATTATCCAAGTGGACTATTAATTAAGTACTTAAAAATCACGTATCAAACATAACGTCCCTCGTCCACAAAAAATATTTGCTTTTCACAAATCATCCTCACCGTCCAATTCTCATCTATTATTTAACAACCAGTGATGTTTATATAAACTTTTCACAAAGATCATCACCAACCGAATCACAAAAACACTCGATGAAAACCAGCCACGTGAACAGGCTGGCTTTAGAAGAAGCTACTCGACCATGGACCACCTGCACTCGATAAATCAACTGAAAGAAAAAGCAGCAGAATATAGACTACCACTTGCCGTAGCATTTATCGACTTCAAAAAGGCGTTCGACTCAGTAGAAATCCCTAAGGTCATGGAGGCCATCAGTCGGCAAGGTGTAGATCCAGTATATGTTGAAGTGTTGAAACATATATACAATCACGGCAGCTCATTTATCAGGCTACATAAAGACTCGGACCCCTTCCAGCTCCAGAAAGGAGTAAGACAAGGTGATACCAGCTCACCTAAACTCTTCACAGCCTGCCTCGAGATGATCTTCAGAAGGCTAGACTGGGAGAGTAAAGGAATTAAAATAGACGGCGAGTATCTGAGCAACCTCAGATTCGCAGACGACATAGCCCTTTTTGCAGAGAACCTACACGACCTCCAACTAATGATAGATGAACTAAATGAGGAGAGCAAGAAAGTCGGCCTGCACATGAACTTCAGCAAGACGAAGATCATGTGCAACAACCACATTGGAGATAAGAACACTAAGATCGAAATCGAGGACACAGAACTCGAGAAAGTAGACCACTACATCTACCTAGGGCAACGAATCTCCATGAGACCCTCTAAAGAAGAAGAAATCAAGCGAAGAATCACACTAGGATGGCAAGCCTTTGGCAGAGCTAGCTCAACCTTCAAAAATAATAAGATCCCATTAATCCTAAAGAGAAGGGTGTATAACCAATGCATCCTCCCAATAGTCACTTATGGAGCTGAAACATGGAACTTAACCAAGAAACAGACCCGTAAGCTGAGAACCATGCAACGTGCACATGAAAGAATAATGCTGGGCCTCACATGGAGAGACCACAAAACAGCACAACACATCCGGGAAAAGACAAGAGTTAGAGACATCATAGAAGCCATAAAAAATCTCAAATGGCGGTGGGCTGGCCATGTTGCAAGAATGGCTGACAATCGATGGACATCACGACTCACAACATGGATTCCCCGAGACCATATGCGCAACCGAGGCCGGCAAAATATTAGATGGAGAGATGAACTAGACAGGTTCAGGAAGTACTGGCTCCGTGACGCCCATGATAGAGAAGTGTGGCAAATCCTGGGGAAGGTCTATGTCCAACGACGGACGCTAAAAGACTGATGATGATGATGTTTCCCATGATAAAAAAAACTTTAATTATTATCAAATATAATCTCTACTACAAACACAACTACGAACTCCGATGACACACTAATAGATAGCGTGAGAATGTTTGAAAAGGAAAATCTCTATAGCTGCGATTTCTTTCTGTTAAACCATCATCTACATGTAATCATATTTAATTGCCTCAGTTGATATTTGACACCGTCAACCAAAACTGTCACCAAAACACTCCAAATGGGTTTCTCTCAGATCTTAACCTGGTTTGGCTGACTAACTGACTGGCTGGCTTTGTACGTATTAAGCGCAAATGACGGCTGAAAATTTAAACAATCACTCCTTCTTATGTCTACCAAAAACTTTGATTTAATCTCAATTGAATCCCCCCTCGAAGTAAGTTTTTTAGAATTGGCTGAGATTTGCAATATAGGTTTATGAAAAATTGATCCCCTTGTTCGAAAGACTTTTTGTTAGCGATCACTGCCCAAAACAAAATAAGAAAAGACAATTATTCATTTTTCACAATTTTTTTCAATTTATCTAAAATTCATCACGCCCAACGCGACATGCTGCTAAACGATGTTGGTCACGTGACGATTTATTTTGAGTGACTAACTAAACTTGTTCATGTCAATAATCGATTCAGATTTTACTAGCAACTTCCACTGACATGTGACGTGGAAAACCTCGTTAGCAATAAATGGATTAGACTGGCACACCCTCATTTTTTACCCGAACATTTGAAGAAAAACTCACTTTACCAACAAAGCTCTACCAATCATTGCTCGTTGCCGATGTGCACTGATGAACACAGCTTACGAGAACGCAAAACCGATGGACTACGAAAAAGATATAGAGAGCTAATATTTTATGGTGACATTGCATAGACATAGAGCTTTCCAAAAATGTGTGATATGTAAAAATCAGATGATCGAGGTGTAGATAAATAACTGAACGAACAAATGAAATCAAACATTTGACATTCAACATACAGCTTATTTAAAGCTCTGTGTCAAGGCCACAGTATATGAATATTTCAGCTCTCTAGTTCCGTTTGAAGGGGCGTCAGAGTTTAAAAAATATCGAAGCTAAATTCGTATAATATAAGTTAGCCGTTAGTCTTGCTTCTGCTATATTCTTCTTTTGAATTTAGCCATTGTCAAAGGGAGTAACTGTAAATGGATCTGCCCGCAAAATTTATTCACCTCTTCGCAGCCTATCGTCTGCACTTTTCAAAAATGCTACGAGAACTTTTGGAGATATCAGGTTGATTGACATGAGTTTTAATGATATTCTGTCTTTTGGACATATAAGTACGGTAATTGTACATGTATCCATCCCAGATATCGGAGATATTGTGTGGACCGACAGCCAGACGGACAGATAGACGGAAAGACAGAAAGACGCGACTGAACAAATATAATTCTACAACTACGTTGACAGAGGTAAATGAACAAAATCTCTAATTGTTTCACGTAAAACTTCTTCAGTTACCAATAACATAATGGGAAGATTATTTCGGAAATTTCTCACAATGAATTCTTAAATCTCCGCATACTCCTTTTTAATCACCGCTACCGACAAAGTACCGATTAGATCACCGTTGTTAGGTTTATTAATGATATTCATGTATTCTGACATTTACATCTATTCGGACTTCGCCCAGCCTTTACGGTTTAGTGTTGATACTTGAAATTTTGCATACACACTCTCCTCAATGAATGGGGAAAATGTTTGTTTTTTGTCAGTTTCTTTTCATATTTACCCCTAAAAAAGGTTTTTAGTTGCAGGTGGGGAGGGTCAATACACAATGTAAGTCACTGCAGATTTCGTCTCAATTTTGTGCCAGTTTGTTTTGTTTTTGTATTTTTTTTTGTTGACGTTATTTTTTTTCAAATTCAGACCTTTCTTTTGAACTCAGCCCAACAAGAAGAGAGGAAAGGAACTTTTTCATTGATCCCCTTTTTTTCCAATCTCATAATTGATCATTTTGAATATATAATATATGGGTGTTGGTGATTCATAATTTCCCTTGGAATGTTATTCGGTTACTGTTCTCTGCGCTACTTGTGGAATCCATAAAGAAATGTTCCTTTTTTTTCTAAAATACTTTTTAGACCACATAGTTAACCCAATGCCCCAAACCTCACCCTGAAATAGAAAATAATCATTCTTTATGCTATTTTCAGCCCAGTGTGAAACAGAGCTTCAAATCTCTGCTTATTGCTGGACACTCAGTGTGTGTATATATGTATGGATAGATCAGAGTTCAGAGGCACTTCTATCCGTCTATGTCGAAGCTTTTCTATTAGCTTCAAATGTCGACATTTTACTTCCAGGTCACTGAGTCTCTTGAGTTATTAATAAAGAGCTGTTTAAAGGCTTTGCGTTACAATAACCGGACAACGAAAGAACAATGATTGAAAAAGTGGCTTATCAGGTTATCTCGACCCCAAAGCACAGTGATCAGCCAGACTCGACCAAAAGAACTCTCACATGTTCTGCCCAATCATATCTTTCAACTGATGCCCTAACGTTACCAATGCAGTTCAAGGGGAAAGTGTAAAAAAACATTGCAGAGCTACGATATAAAAGAACGGTTTTGCACGCAAGATAAAAGTTAAGAGTGTCAGCAAAGGTTACAGAGTATTTTAAGGACTGAACCAGAAATGCGTATAGTCCCACGTGTCAGCTATCTTGAGCCCATCCTCAATCTCCCACACTTCAGACAAAAAAAAAACAGAAGAAAAACAGGGAGTTAGTAATGACATTAATGGTTATTGCAGACAGCTGGCAACACTAAAAAAATCCGTCTGGATTATTTGCCCCGAAGGGAATGACATGGTCATCAATGACCCAACTTTTCGTTTGAAAATTAGATTAACAGATTTTAGTAAACATCATGTACGGTTTTACAGCTATTACGGTTCTGATCTTGACCCCAGATCTCATATATATATATATATATATATATATATATATATATATATATATATATATATATATATATATATATATATATATAATTCAGGAAATGGATGTGTAATCTGGCAGAAATAAATAAATTGTGTTATATTATGTTGAAACTCTATTCGTAATGATCTTACATGGTGAATGTATCCTTTGGCTGAGACAACTTATATATACATATACACATATAGTACAGATCAGTTAATCAATATCCGATGAGTGATGTGTTTATTTCATAAAGTGCTCAATACATTCAACATATATATATATATATATATGTATGTATATATATATATATATATATATATATATATATATATATGTATATATATGTATATATATATATATATATATATATATATATATATATATATATATACATATATATATATATATACATATATATATATATATATATATATATATATATATATATATATATATATATATAAAATCATAAATGTGTTATACTCCTTTGAATCTTTATTTGAAATGACATTAATACTCGGTAAATATATCATTATCACGGCATGAGTAGAATAAACAATCAAAGAATATGGGCTGCTGCTGAAATCGAACCAGTATCGATCGCAGCTTCGATTCAATAATTATAAAATTAATAATCATCAACCATATCGATTTATTCAAGAATTTGAGAATTACGTCATGAGAATTACAAATTAACATTTTTTGCAAACTGAATTGAAAACGTTAAATAATTAAAGAATAATTTTGTCACTCTCGTGGCGATATCGTTTCGTCATTAGTAAAATATATTTCGATTAATTCTAAATAATGCATTCTAACGGTAACTTTGAAAGTAATTATATTAAAGCTAAAAATAAACCATCATTCATACTCGTCCTATAGCTTTACATGAGAATTTTTATCCCTTCCCCTATCGTCATGAAATTTTGTAAATAAAAAACACATTCATCAGGAGATAATTTAAGTTGTTAAAGCCCCAAAGAACTAATGAGGTAGAAGTAAGGATAGGAAGAGAAAGATGAAAAGATATTGTGCGAATGAATCGGTCGCGAATGAATCTAGTTAGGAATATGATAGTCAACAGGAGTGAAAAAACTCTTCCCCATTCTTCCTACTGACCCTGTGCCAAACTTTTTGTGTGAAAACTTATATAAAAGGACACTTTTCATTCCCAGATTTTTTATATTTGGTTCTGAATTATTTGATTGATTTATTGAGAATTGTTAAACTCAATTTATGTAACTTATTGAATTGAAAATTTCAACTTGTCAATTAGATTTATAATGATTTTTCAAAATCATTTTCTGAAGAAAATGGGTTATATATATATATATATATATATATATATATATATATATATATATATATATATATATATATATATATATGTGTGTGTGTGTGTGTGTGTGTGTGTGTGTGTGTGTGTGTATCAAAAATGCATTGTATTACCACTTATGAAAAAGAATACGTACGAAAATGGGCTTTTTGTTTTAATTACATAAAACAAAATATATTGCCGGTTGCTGAAGAGAGCGTCAGGCACGATATGTTGATATTCACAGGGATTATATGCCCTCGTAATACTTATATATATATTAATTTCTGATAATTATCCTCTTCTCTCTCTATCTTCGTCTCCCTCTTTCTCCCTCTTTCTTATCGCATCAATATCATTGACCATCACCAGTTTATCACTTTATCGTTACTCTTTATTCATCTCTCTTCCCCCCCTCTCTCTCTCTCTCTCTCTCTCTCTCTCTCTCTCTCTCTCTCTCTCTTTCTCAAAGTAAAATCAGATTTCCTTCCGCCTTTTTCTTATTCCTGTTTTTTCAAATGAATTTTTCGCTTTTTACCGAGGGATAATCAATTCACTTCCGATTCATTTTACTACAAATTCTCTTTTTCCGTTTTTGTTTTCAATCTTGTTTATGTAAGGAAAATTCTTCTTCCTTCTTTTCTAGACGAATTTGTCGATCGGACGTTGATAATGGTCTGACAAGCCGAAATATATTCGTTGTTTAAAAAATAGACTAAGTGGAAAACAATTTGAATGTTGCAAAGTTTTTTTTTTGCAAAATTTTTTTATTATTTTTCATTTCATCTTTTTCCCCTTAATTTCTATCTTTTCTTTCCTGTCCTTTCCGTCCGTCTTCCATTTTTTCGTTTTCTTTGCAATTTCCGTCTTATACAGTCTCTTTCTGTCTCTGTATCCCATCGTTCGCTCGTGTCTACTTCTGGCCTCTCTTTTTCTTCATTTTTCTCTCTCTCTTTCTCTCACTCTCCCTCCTCTCCCCCTCTCTCTCTCTCTCTCGATTTATCTATCCATCCATCCATCACCATCTTTATCTTTCAACTATCTTCACTCTTCACTTTACTCTTTTTCTCCCTTCTTCCTACCGTTGTTCTTTCTTCATATGGATTAGGCTAATCCCCTCATCAATAACAAATCTTACTGTTCAACAGTCGACCAATCCATATCCGATTATTGATGTCTGTCCATTACACTGACTGCTCACCAAGTCTGCACCTCAAATAAAACGTCTTCATCATTCAACTTTATTCTAATCGCAGATATGGGACATGAAAAAACAAGCTTATGGCACCCAATCGATTATTGATGCTACCAACATCTCTCAGGAAAAAGTCAAAATGCATAAATTCACGCACTTTCTAATCCTCCTCTCTTCTGAAGAGCGGCTAATTGATGTTTGGAGACGAATACGATGATTTGGGACCCTAGAGACTTTGATTTTCCCCCAATTCGTAATTTTCAAGATTGAATTATCTAAAGGTTTTTGTTGTCATTAAAATGTGATTTGAATACACAACTATGCAAAAATAAGCGCACGCTTATCACTATTGGATAAATACAGAAATACAAAATCTGGTTAGATACTCTGTAGAAACTGTCATGTGACCTGTGTCTATTGGCAGCATGGGGATGATCAATGAAACTATTTGAAAAAGTGATCAACGAGTAAGTTACTTCTCTCACTTTATGTTAGGTAGTGATCAGTAAAAGCGTCCCAAATTTCAAAAAGCATATGCTAATGCTGCTGGACACAAAATGAGGGACCAAATCAACATAAACATTCATTGCAAATTGAACCTCACCTCATTAAAAACCTATTCGGAGGGGAATTTTTAGTACCAAGCAAAAGTTTTTTTCTATACACAATAAGGAGTTATGATTCAATTTTCAGCCCTATAGTTCCATTGATGTTGCTTGTATGCACAGTACACATGTACATACACAGCCATCAAAACCAACTTAAAAGCTGAAAAAATTGACCGTTTTGGTGACAGCTTTAATTGTTGGTTTCTAACAAGGAAAAATTACGCGCTGGAATAATAGAGGAGCCCTGGCTATCGTAAGTTCTTATAAAATATCTGTACTTCACGTGAGTAAATCACCGTAGCCCACGCGAGTACAAGGACTAATAATCATCTGAGAGAGTACCTCAAATTTCTGAAAAAATAGATCTTTTATCTAAAACTATCTTTAAAAAATAGCAGTACAAGATTAGGACATTGTCGGTTCAAAATGACCACGCCTAGGGGTGTACAATTTTTCAAGGTTGTAGCCCGTGAAATGTGATTAGGAGCGCCTAGACACACACACACAAGCAGACGAGCAACAAGAAAAGAATGTGTAGCCCACTGGGCTGGTCGATCGGGTGGGCTACTCATGGGGCTAAGATGATTCGATAGATCAGTCATTTTGAGTCCAAAGAGTATGACATTCTCCTTCTTTTCTCTGCCGATCTCTAACCTAATTTCTGAGCATGCAAGCGTAGGATTGAAAAAATCTCCATGACTGGTTTATCTATTCTGACCTTCTTGAGACTTCACACGCCATTATTTTTACATCTGGTGCAGATGGCTGTATTGAGTAATACGCATATTTATATATTGTTTCCTCAGTGTGAATGCACTGGTTCCCTGCGTAGTAAAAGGTGAAGTTCAATCGTTCCAATGAAATTCCAAAAAAATAACAAAGATGCAAAGTGATTCAAATATTCAATCATACTTTTCCAGGTGCTCGCGATGATATGCACAAAAAAAGAGAAAACTGTTTCAAATTACCAATCGTAATGTCTGCATAGTTTGAATGGGTTGATGTCACTTTAAGCGTCGTAAAATGGAGTTAACGGTAATTCTTGGACCTGCAGAAACATAACTATACAACGTACCGATCAGATATTAATGCACCAACGAAGTTGAGAACAACTAATTTGTTCTTAATCAGATACCCAGACTGAAATCTTTGGATATTCCTCAAACAGAAACTGCAACAACAGTTTGACATGTCAGATGCATTGTTAAATTCGAACCTAAAAAAGTCCATGGTGTGCAATATGCTAACAAAGTAGGGTTTAATGACTTTTAACTTCATTTTTGCAATGATGTCTGGTTCAGTTTGCAATTTAAATTAATGCTAAATTGATCCTTTTTTGTGTCCGGCAAAATTCACACTTGTTTTCTTTTTGTTTTTTTGTTGTTGTTTTTTTGTACTCAGACATTTTAGTGATCACTGTCCGACTAAAAGTTCGTTGATCACTCATTTTCCGACTTCTTAATTAATCACCTCTAACATGGCATATAACCAAAAGACATTGGTCGCATTAGAGTTATCTATTGAGAGACTAACTAGATCTGTTAATCTGAGATCTTAAATACCGTATTGGATGAGAGGAGAGTTCTGATTTAGAAAGATAAGCCCGCTTCGGATACAACGAATCATGAAGAATGCTCATCGATGAATATTATTACAATTATGCACCCAAAGACCCGAACGAAACAGGGTAAGTGAGGAAGAAACCAATGTGAGTTCAGGTGAGCTTTAGTTGTATGAAAGCCAGTTTAACGCATATTTGAATTGCTAGTAGACACACTGCTATAATGGCTGCAAGTGATATCACGAGTCCTTGCTGGTTTGCTCATGGGACTTCACGTTTTACATTTTCTGTTTCTGCAACCATAAACTTCATAAAACTACTGTAGAGTAATTATTAACATTTCTTTTCCTTGTTATGGTGCTATTCATCATCATCATCATCATCATCAGCAGCAGCAGCAGCAGCATCATCATCATCAGTCTTTTAGCGTCCGTCGTTGGACATAGACCTTCCCCAGGATTTGCCACACTTCCCTATCATGGGCATCACGGAGCCAGTATTTCCTGAACTTGTCTAGTTCGTCTCTCCATCTAACACTTTGTCGGCCTCAGTTGCGTGTGTGGTCTCGAGGGATCCATGTTGTGAGTCGCGATGTCCATCGATTGTCTGCCATTCTTGCAACATGGCCAGCCCACCGCCATTTGAGATCTTTAATGGATTCTATGATGACCCTAAATCTTGTCTTTTCTCGGATGTACTGTGCTATCTTGTGGTCTCTCCATGTGAGGCCCAGCATTATTCTTCTATGTGCATGTTGCATGGTTTTCAATTTGCGGGTCTGTCTCTTGGTTAGGTTCCATGTTTCAGCTCCATAAGTGACTATTGGGAGGATGCATTGGTTATACACTCTTCTCTTTAGGATTAATGGGATCTTATTATTTTTGAAGGTTGAGCTAGCTCTGCCAAAGGCTTGCCATCCTAGTGTGATTCTTCGCTTGATTTTCTCTCCTTTTGAGCGTCTCAAATGTAGTGATCTACTTTCTCGAGATCTGTGTCCTCGATTTTGATCTTAGTGTTTTTATCCCCGATGTGGTTGTTGCACATGATCTTTGTCTTGCTGAAGTTCATATGTAGGCCGACTTTCTTGCTCTCTCCATTTAGTTCATCTATGGTGCATATTCCTCTTAATATTTTTGTTGCTTTTCCAACACTTTTATCCGTTCAGGGAAAGGTTGCGATAAAAAGCAACATAAATATTAGGATGATGGTAAATAGTAGCATAAATATATAAAGAATTGTTGATAATGATTTTCATGCCTTGTTGGGGATGATCAATTAAAATATCTTTAAAATATTGAAAAAAGGGTGATCAATGGATAAGGTACTTCTCTCGCTTTTTTGTTGGTCACTGATCACTGCAAAAAAAATTGAATTTTCAAAAAGAAACAAGTGTGAATACTGCCGAACCAAAACCAAAGACCAATTTTTTTTATTAGTTTTTATTGCAAATTCAACTCACCCCCCCCCCCCATAGAAAAAAATCGAAGATCTATTTAGTACTGTTTTTTTTTAATTGTTTACTCTAGACACAATGAGGAGTAAATATTAAAAATTTTAGCCCTCTAGCCCCATTTGTGCAGCCTGTAGGCGTAGTGAATGCATACATAATTACATATATTCATACATAACCAGCCAGTCAGTTGGACCAACTTGAAGAAACCATTGTTGACAACTTTGTTGACAGTTTTGGTTTACGTTTCCTAATTCATTGAAACCTATTCATGATAAATACTGCCTGAAATTCTGAGATTAGTGTTTATGAATAATTCATGGATTGTATAGACTAATATTCTCATTTTACCGGCTCCAGTTCTACATACGCAATCCTGATGGAACAAAGGATAATATACAATTATAATGATTATTTTAATATAACGCTGATATGATTAAATGAATAATTCGAAAGAGGGGCTTCACCTATTACAGTTTATTTTTAATTAGAATGATGGCTTTATGCTATATGCTATAATATCTCTAGTTCTCAGGAGCAACTCCCTATTTTATTGATATTTGTGATCAACACCGGGGTATTACTCTCTCTCTCTCTCTCTCTCTCTCTCTCTCTCTCTCTCTCTCTCTCTCTCTCTCTCTAATTAAAACCTACATTCAATGAACGCAGCCTTCTCTTCGGGAGTTGGTTCCACAAAGTCATAATGTTCTTTGGGGACGATCACAACGATGATCAACAGTGAAGGTCCATTGCACTAACGATACAAACCAATCATTGAAAGAAATCAAGGGAATCCCTCAACCCATTATCACCATCATCTGTCTTTTATCGTACGTCATTGGACATAGACCGTCACCAGGATTCGCCACATCTCTATATCGTGGGCGTCGCTGGGCCAATATTTTCTAAACCTATCCAATTCGTCTGGCTATCTCATCGGGGGATCCAGTTCAGTGATTCTCAAATTGTGCAGCAGTCAGCTACCAATTAAAATATATTAAATAAATCGAATAAAACTAATGAGTTAAAATTATCTAAATTAGGTATTTTTCAGGTTGTTTTTGTACTAAAGGGAAATTTTGATTTAACTTTGATAGGCATTGTGAGAGTGAAGATATAACTAGGGAGAGACAGAGACGCATGAAAGTGAATGCTTAAGTATTCTCTGAGTTGGTGCGTCGCGAAAAATCCGTATACACCAAGGGCACCGTAATTTGGAGAAGTTTGGGAACCACTACCTTAGTTCATTGATCACAATTGGTTTTCGATTTGGCGTTTCATTTCACTCTGGTCATCTCTTAATAATTCTAATGCCTCGTCTCAGTAAACACCATTCCTCAATGAAACAAGCAACATTTACCAAGAAAAATGTTCTAAAATCCTTCGAATATTTCAGGAATTTCATTTTTCATGAGGAAATCGTTGCTCCACATAAGAATGATTTATTGATGTTTAAGAAGTGGATAGCTCGCATCATTCTCTCCTTGTAATAAAGAAGATCAGAGACACTACTCACAAATTAATGTTCGCCCTGATAGAGTTACTGTAATGATTAACACGTAAAAGTGCAGATAATTCTTGATCAGGACAAATTTCCCTAATTATACTAATTCAGGAGGGTTGAGGTCACGTACGGAGCAGAAATAAGGAACCCAACCCAAAGATTGATTCTCAAACTGAGAACAATGCAACATGTGCAAAAGAGAATCATTCTCACCATCTCATGGAGAGATCAAAAGACAGTGCAGTATATTAGAGGGTAAAGAAACGAGGGTCAACGATATCATAGAATCCATTAGAAAACTCAAAAGGGCAATGGAATGATCAAGAATGTCATCGTGGATCCCCCATCCCCCACAAGATGAAGTGACGAATAAGACAAGTTCAGAAAGTATTGGCTCCGTGATGCCTATAGATAATGCACTTAGATGAGAATAATGCACGAGCTTCACGTCTCCCAAATCATGATAAGCTTGGGGTCATTCATAATAGTTATGTGTCTACACACAAATACGCCCAAGTGTGTCTATTTATTTAATGCACGATAGTGTAAAATATTTTTTATAGAAAAATATACTATTCAAGTCGGATTGAATTGTTGAATTGTTTGCACAATTTGGATACATTGAATTGTACTGTTTGGAATTCCAGTTTTTTTTTTTTCTTAGATTTTCATTTTGCATTTCCACCTTGTTTTCTTGATCTTGTTTGTTTTGCCTCTTCTTCGACCAAAGACATTGGTTTCCTTATAACATTGTTGCCATGGTTATTAATATTGATTTCCTATTTTTAGCATACCCGGTTCTCTTCTCCTCCTCCCCGTTCCCCACTTGGCTGCAATCACTCCCACTAATCACATCGTAAAAATTGATGAAATATTACATTATTTTGAAAACAAAAGAAAGAATTAGTCTCTCAATAGAAACCGTCTTTTGGTAGCATGCTGTGTTGGGGGGATCAATTAAAAAATGAAAATGGATGGTTATCAATGAATAAATTACTTTTCTCACCTTTTGCTGGAAAGTGATTGCTAAAGCGTCTCAATTTTGGGTAAAAAAAGCGTAAATACTACCGAGCAAAAACTAAGAGATCGATTTAGCATAAACTTACATTGCAAATTGATCCCTCTACCCTAAAAACCTCTCAGGGGAGAAATTGAGGAAAGACACTCATTTCTAGATATAATAAGGAGTAAATTTTCAAAATTTAAGCCCGGTAGCTTCATTGGGGGCAGCTTTTAAGCACAATACATACATACATACATACATACATACATACATACATACATACATACATACATACATTAACCTAACAACTGAGATAAACCTATGTTGTCAGATTTGGTGACAGTTCTACTTGACAGTTTTTTTAACTTTTTTCTACGAATCTTCCTTTCAAGTCGATAGTGAAAAAAAGAAATTATTTTTCAGAAAAAAATTACTAAATAATTCTGATCTTATTCAAAAAAGAAGCTTAATTTATTCCCAAAACGTAACCTAATTTTCTTTTTTATTCTCTGGATATTATGCGTTTTTGTGTCCGTTATCGTTATCTCAAATCTCTCTACTTTGTGAGAAATTATTTCCATGCCTCTTTTAATGTTATTGGTTCGATAATCATCTAATGATGCAGTTGATAGTTTAATGGTTATTGCTTTTGAGGGGAAGCCATAAACATATTATTATCGTAGACACAAATACGGATGTGTTCATCGAAGGAAAATTTTGTTATTACAAGCATCGTATTAATAGCACTTAACAGGTAGAATGAGGATACAGGTTAGTTACATTAGTAATCATATCAGCCTTTTAACGTCTATCGTTGAACTGGGACTTTCCTTAAGATTCGCCACGCATCTTTATCATTGGCGACTTTCTGAACTTGTCCAGTTCATTGTGCCATCTTATTTCCCCCTCAGCCATATGTTCGCATATGATCTCTGGGGATCCTCGTTGTGCGTTATGATGTCCAGCGGTTGTCTGACATCCATGCAACATGACCAGCCCGCTGCCATATATATGATATCTCTTACTCGAGTTTTTCCTCGGATATATTGTGCTGCCTTGTGATCTCTCCGTGTGATGTTAGGCATGACTGTCTCCTGTGCACATTGCATGGTTCTGGGGGTCAATCTTTTGGTAAGTTTCCATGTCTCAGCTTATTTTCGGTAGGTGACTATCGGGAAGAAGTTCGTCTTTTCAGGACTAATGGGAAACTCTCGTTCTTGAAGGCAACTTTGCTCTACTGACAGCTTTCCAAGCAAGAGTGATTTTCGACTGAGTTTTCTTTTTTTTTTTTTTGATAATTTCACTGATATTCGTTTGTAATGAAATTTTACTGCTACCAAATACTAAAGTATATGAAACAATGAATCCTGCGACAGACCGTTCTTGAAGCGGTCGTGTTTCATCAGAATGTTCCTTAAATGTATTGTGACAGTCAGAACGTTGCACGGTTAGAGAAACAAGAGTGTGTTATTATTCCTGAACATACAACCTATGAGTATATTCAACTTGTTAGTATTTAAGATAAAATAAACCCTTTTTTGAGTAAGTTGCATGCATAACCTTTCAGTCTAATAGAGAAAGAAAAAAGATCCTGAGAAAATCGGATGGAATCAGAAATCAGAGTGTAATCATAAAAATAATAAAACATGTTTTGTTTTGACAATCAGAAATATTTTTTTAAAAATAAATGAAAACCTGTAAAAACTGTTGTCGAGTGTCAATTTGCTATCACCACATTCTAGAGATTATCAAATTAATTTCCGATGGGATGCTGTTTATCCAGTCTCTATCAATTGTTGTAATTTACATTACTATAAGTTATTCTGTGGATATCGTGAGGGAATGACATAACTCTATATTTGCGATATTCTCATGAAAATTTTATAACTAAAAGATGTAACAAAAAGCAATTCTTAAAACAATGATTGAAAGATAAATAGATCAGGGGTGTATGACGCTTTGTATCTTGGGCGTGCTGTGTGCTCCAAAAGAACAAAAACGCAAAATTAGTTTCTTTTGGGTACAATGTAGAGAAGGTGATTCGGATTGTAGATTGTAGAGTATCACAGCCTCGTTCATTCGATGTTACAAACGGCAAACAAATAAAAAGAAATGAGAGAATCAATGAAAGAAAAACAATGTTTGGATTGGACATGCTGATAATAGTGTGTTATCCATATTCCAATAAGTCTCTAATTTCTACAATCGAGACCACCTTCCCGACATTGTAACAAAAAGGCTTTTTACAGACACTAAAATATTCTTTACGTGTTGTGCACCTGTACCACATTGCTAACAAAGATACAAAATTCCACGGGTCATGGAAATAGAGAGATAGAGTTAAGATAACTTATAAGAGAGCTGGAGAGAATCTGACTAACATGTGGTTGGTTCCGACTTATGGTTGGTCCCGACTTATTTTCGTGTCTTTATGTATTTTAAAGAAAAAAAACTTGTGTAACTAATTCCAGACAGGGATTATTTTTGCTCTCATTCACGCGAGCAAATATAACAGTCTTCAAAAGATTATTTTCAGCTACTTAAAAACAACAAATTTTAACATTAATAAATTAATCATGAAACCTTCAGTTGAAAAAGAAGAGAAACAAGCCTGGCTACCGTAGGGTCAAACTCTACTCCCATTTTTATTCCGATAGAAGACGGTTACTGAATCTTTTGTAATGTATATATTACAAATAAAAAATCACAAATGTATGTTTTTGCATAAATGTATATGTTTATTAGAATGAAATATCCGTTAATATCAATGACTTGCCAATTTAGTGCAGTCAATAAGAAAGCCTCCTGGCAATCAGTTGGTGAATTCAAATCACGTTGGGGTAGGAAAACAATCGGGAGTTTGACAAAAAATATTTTGCATAAAATTCATCGACCTGCATCTGAATGAAATTTCTTGGTAGCATTTGAATTTCTGTACAGAATGTTTTCAGTCCGTTGTTGCCGTATTCAAGGTTTTTGTTGTAAGTGACTTATTTGGCCATTCAGTGAAGTGCCAGTTAGTAGTAGAATAATTGCTGATGTGCCTTCTCGGTCAGATTTTGTGTATTAATTTTGGGCTCGCAGTGAGGTACAAGTTCTGTAATCCATTCTCTCGAAGCAAATGCAAATGGAAATCTAAAAAATAAAACAGATCATGACTGTCTACAATATGGCTCTAGAGAAATGAGTCGCTTTTTATAAGGCCCAAAAGGAACGGCTTTATCGGTCCTCTTCAAGGAGCATTGTCGAGTCAGATCGTGCATTTGTTTAAGGATATATTTGCATTTCTTAGTGAATTCTGTAATTTCAGATTAGACAATCTTGCACTTACTTGTCATGGCAGAATTTCAGAATTGATATCACAATATGACTTTTCAACTTTTCCAAGTATGAGATATTTTTCCTCAATGAATGCTATCTTCGTCTGGCTCCTTTCCCTGGAAAAGTTATTCGCAGAATACAGTAAAGATTGTCTAAATAATCTAACAACCATTTGATAGTTTTAATTACTGACAACTATTCTGAAGCTGCTGCTGTGCAAGTTTTTTTATGAAAGACTCTAACACAAGTTCATCAAGACTTATGGAAATGCAACTGTGCAAAATAGAGATATTGAACAGAAACTGATTCGTATTCTTTATATATATATATATATATGTGTGTGTGTGTGTGTGTGTGTGTGTGTGTGTGTGTGTGTACATAATTCAGACGACTCATCAAACGAACAAGAGACCAACGTTTTTTCTCTTTTTAATCAGTATTATTGCAGTCGTATTGCATATTATCGATTCTGATGGAGGTATATGTGATCAGTCAGAACATGTCCTGATTATATACTAAACTATGAAAGGGTGAGATCGATCAGTGTCTTTTCATCTTCCATTGGAGTAAAAAAAAACACAACGTGAAAGAAGGAGAATTCCCTCCCAGAATTCAAAAGCGTTGTCATTTCCTGTGAACGAATTTACGTGGGAATCGAATTCTTTAAGTAACAATGCATTTCCTTTACAGGTTTATGATCAAGGAGTTGTTTATTGTGTATTCAAGCAGAGCGATAAGTTCTTATTTTGACAGCATTCTATAATCACATTAGATCTTGCACTTAGTTTGTTTAGATTTAAAGTGATTACAAAGTGCGTTTGAAAGTTGCTTATACCTCGAATCTCTATCTAATAAGGAAAATGTAGATAAAATGATATTCACCCGTTTTACAACCATAAGTTTTTCGAGAGGAACATTGTAAGTTTCACTTCGACGTCTTTACTATTTGCCTCGAGCAATAATTAACTATTTAGATTGACTGCAACTTTTGATTTCTTTACTTTTTTGTCAAACTTCACTTCAAATCTGGAGTTGACTTTGTATTTCTACCGTAACAAGAACAAGCCCCAACAACTCGAGGGGAGCAATCATTAACATTCCTATATTGTAATTTTGATTCAAGACTGACTGGTTGTTGGGCCAGTCTCTTACCGACTGAGCGAAAAGGAAAAACTGTGTGCATCTATGAAAATGTATGTTAAAAATACACTGGAGCTAATTTCAATCTGATAAATACATTTAAACAAAAAAAATCTTTTATTTTCATCGTTTATTCGTTATATATTCGATAAGAAGTTGCAATAATCATCTTAAGAATAGAAGTAAAGATGGAGTTTCACCCTTCACCAATTAGGCTTGTCTTTAAATTAAAATAATCTTCAAGAAAATCATTTTTTGTGGAAAAAAACAAGCAATCAAATGCAGAAAACGAGAAGGAAATTTTCAGGTCATTTTTAATCATTTCCTCATTTTGACTTCTTTCTTTCTCTTTCTCTCTCTTTTCCTTTTTTTCCTTCCTTTTAATTACCATTTCTCTCTTTTACTCCTTTTATTTTTCTCTTTTTCCTCTCTGTTCTCATTTCTCTTTCTCACTTTTTTCTTCTCTCTCTTTTTTCTTTTTTCTCTCTCTCTTTTTTTTCTCCCTTCTAATCCAATGCAATTTTTTAGAAGGGGGTCATTTTTTGATTTGCTGGAATTTTCCCCGGTCTTTTCGTGCTCAATGCAAATCTTTCTCTTTAATCATTGTGAAGCTTGGCCACCCATCTTCCGTTTGCTTCATATTCTACGTACAAGTCACAGGAAAACAGAACTCAATTATTTTTTCTCCAATTAATTCCCTGATTTATCGGTCTCATTTTTTTTTAAATTTATTTTCCTTGTTGTTTCGTGTTATTTGTAAAATTTAAAATTCAGGATAAAATTAATTCGGAAATTGCAAGTGGAAGTAAATAATACTGAATTGATTTGTGACTCAGGGCTGATTTGTCTAACGTGGTCAATGTCCTTACCAAAGCAGCAGTGTTTGGAAAGGATTGAACTTCATGGGGATAGATATTGGGTTGATAGAAAAATAATTGCAGTTATTGCTTTTCTGTTTTTTCTTCTTTCCTTTGATGCGTTCTTCTAACAAACTATTATCTAACTATATTCATGGAATCATCATCATCATCATCATCATCATCATCATCATCATCATCATCATCATCATCATCGGTCCCTTAACGTCCGTCGCTGGACATAGACCTTCCCCAGGATTTGCCACACTTCCCTATCATGGGCGTCACGGAGCCAGTACTTCCTGAACTTGTCTAGCTCGTCTCTCCATCTAACATTTTGCCGGCCTCGGTTGCGCATGTGGTCTCGAGGGATCCATGTTGTGAGCCGCGATGTCATACCATTTCAAAGAGCAAATTACGCTCTCTATATTTAAGCTAAGTGTTGTTTTTTCATAGTCCATTATGTTTTATTTAAGGCTGTCCTATCAGAGATTTTAAAAAAATTTTGTTGTATGAGTCAAAAATGGGACACACTACATTGGAAACTGTTAAAAATATCAACCAAGTATTTGGCTGTACATCGTTAATGAACGTACTGTTCAACATTGGTTCCGAAAATTTCAAAACGGAGACAAGAGTCATGAAAATGTGGAGGATCGTGGACCCACTTCTGTGATTGACAGTATCCAATTGAGGGTCAGTATTGAGGCGATCCCATGTAAAAAAAAAAAGCTCGACAAGTTGCAGGGAAACAAAACGTTGACCATTCAACAGTTGTTCGACATTTACACCATATGAGAAAAGAAAAATAAATCAAAACAAATGGGTGCCGCACAAGCTGAATGAAAATCAACAAAATATGCCGTTAAGTTTGCTTGATCCATTTCTTGATTGCATTGTGACAAGTGGTGAAAAAGGATTCTGTGCAACAATCAACAACGTTCCAAGCAGTCGCTGGACGGAGGTGAAGCATCATAATATTTCCAAAAACCGAACCTGCATCAAAAGAAGATCATGGACACAGATTTTGGTCAGCAATTGGAATCTACAGCTTCTTGGACCTCGGCGAAACCATCAGAGCAAAAAGTATTGCCAGGAAATATGCACCAAGAACTGCAAGGTTTTCGTCCATCAGTGGTCAATCGAAAAAGACCACTTCTCCTCCAACATGTGATACAAATAATCCTGCAGAAATTGAATAAAAAAAGCAAATTTTACCTCACCCATCTTACTTACCAGGCCCCTCTCCACCTGACTACCATTTTTTCAAACATTTTGATCACTTTGTTCAAATAGATAGATGGATATGAAGAGACGAATAGATAGATATGAATAGACTTGGATAGATAGGTAGATATTAACAGACAAATAAATGTGTGTGTGTATATATATATATATATATATATATATATATATATATATATATATATATATATACTAACGAATACGTAGGTTATATCAGTATGTGTTTTGAGAACAAAGTAGCAGCGGTAGATCTTCTATTTGCCGTATAAATAATCAATATAAGTATCCGTTGACACAAAATATCCGCCTTTAACCCCATTACTGCGTCTTATTAATCTAATTGTGCTGTCCTCATTTCATGCGTAAACGTTTATAGCAAGAATGAACGCTTTTAGTCCATTAATCATGCTGCAAACCAGTTGTCAATAACTTTATTAATAAAGAAAAAAGGCAAAACTGCAAAAAGGAAAGAATACTCAAGGCAATGTAATGAATACATACAAAGGCAGTATAATAAATGCATGTAGAATACAATGTAAGAAATGTACGTACAAAGAAATTTAGCAAATACATGAACACTCAGTTGTTTTAGTTTAAGATACTCTTTGTTGATTACGATGAAGTAATTTAATTGCATTTTCCACTATTTTGGGACCGCCTATCCTGGGAGGATTGAAAATAAGTAATGCATCAAAGACCTATTGAAAGACGAGGTAACATTATTCAACATATATGAATGAAGGTAGTGAAAAGAGAGTCCAAAAAAATGAATGAGAAGATTGTAAGGATACAGAGATGAAGGAATGAAAAATAAATGAAGCCAAACGACAGACGAAGAAACAGGCCGGGTTAGTCACTCAATAGAAACCGTCATGCAACCAACGTCTTTTGGCAGCATACTTTGTTGGGGATGATCAAGTAAAAATTGGAAAAAGAGGTGATCAAGTTACTTCTCTTGCCTTTTGTTGGGTAGTAAGCACTATCAAAAAACTGAATTTCCAATAGTGCAGGCGTGAATGCAGCCGGACTCGAACTAAGTGATGACTTTAGTATAAATTTGGATTGCAAATTGAATCTCCCACTAAAATCTTATTGGATGGGTGAATTTACAGAAGAAAAACGGTTTTTGGAAATATAATTAGGTGTAAATGTTTTAATTTTGACAAACTTAAAAACTGAAGAAACCTATCTTAAAAGTTTGGGTGACAGTATTGGTTGAAAGTTTCTAATAAATAAGGAAGAAAAGGATGAAAAGAAACAATGAATGGACCTCCTCCGAGTGTCAGTAGCAATGGCTAAACCTTTTCATTTCACATCGCTCGACTTTAATTAAAATTCTACGCTTACGTGGCCTTTAACCTGATCGGGACAATACTTCATATATTCACCAACAAGCAGCTTCTTCCTCGCTTGTAACTAGGACAATGCTTTCAGGGATGAAGCAATTTGCATATCTAATGGCTCGTCTAGGACCGAGTAAAATGAAATGAACACGGTAAATACAGATCTTTTCTCCAAATGGTTTACATGCAACAATGTAAACACTTTTATTCTATGTCATATGGAATGTCCTTCACACACACACGCACATGCACACATACATACACACACACGCACACACACACACCAATTTGGATGTATTTGTTTTATTTCTTCGAATTTGTTCCGTGTTGACAAAATATTGATTCAATTTTTTTTTTTTTACGTTTCAAAGTCCGGTATTGCGATGCGTTTTTAACACAGATATACACACAGGCACACATGTATGTATGTATACGCACGCATACACACACATATGTGCACGTATAGAAAAAAATAGAAAATCAATGTTAAAAAAAAGTTAAGCAAAATCGTCAACTGAAACTGTCAACTTGAGTTTCTTCAGTATTTACGTTGGTCTTGCTTACGGACTGGCTATGAATTCACCATGCACACAGACAGTACTAATGGAGCTAGAGGACTTTCCACTCTTTAATATTAAGAAAAAAACTTTTTCGTAGGGGGTGTCTATTGGGGGGTTTCAATTTGCAATGCAATTTCTGCTAAATTGATCAATGATTTTTTGTCCGGCAGCATTCATGCATGTTTTTTTTTTAATTCAGACTTTTTTTTCAGCGGTCACTTCGTTGAAAAAGGATAGAGAAGCAACTTATCCATCGATCATCCCCATTTCCATTCGTTTTTTTAATTGATCACCTCTAATACTGTATGCTGTTAAAAAGACGTTGGGTGTGACGGTTTTTATTGAGTGAGTAACCAGATTTTCAACGAAAGGGAAGATATTATATTTCTAAGCTTGCATGAAAATTTTCAACCAGCTTAAATTGAGAAACTATTGAAAAATCGCTCCGAATGAAATTATATTTCATTCCCATTAAGTATAAAGCGGCCATCGGTTTTCAAATAAAGTTGAATCTCACCGATACGTGAAAGACTTTATTCGATTTGAAGCAGGAACAGCTGTTACGGATAACTACGAGAACGTATCACAAAGTAATAACCCTTGTCAATAAAAATGTCTGAGACATTTATGATACATTTTCATCATCATCATCATCATCATCATCATCATGGATATAGACTCCCTTCCCCAAAAGATTCGCAAAACCTCTCTATCATGTCTAGTCTAGTTCATTGCCCAACCTCATATTTTGCCGGCCACACTTTCGCATATGATCTCTGGAGATCCTTGTTGTGAGCTGTGATCACCAGTGGTTGTCTAACATTCTTGCAACATGACCAGCCCATTTTCTATTTCTTTCAATTATATCGCTGACTCCTGTTTTGTCTCTAATATACTGTCCTCTCGTGATCTCTCCATGTGATGTTTAGCATGTTTCTGTGCACGTTGCATGGTTCTCAGTTTGAGGATAGGTCTCTTGGTTAGGTCCCCTGTTTCAGCTCCATAGGTGACTATCGGGAGGGTGTATTGGTTGTATACTATCCTTCTCAGGACAAGTGTGATTTTCTTATTCTTGAGCTTACACTACCGAAAGCTTGCCACTCAAGAGTGATTCTTCGCTTGATTTCGTCTTCTCTTGAGGATCTCATGTCTAATTTATATGGAATGAAATACTTTCTTCTGCTCTGTTTTGCCAATTCACTAAGATCAGCTTACTCTGGCACACCCGTGAAGTACCCTGTGAGAATCAAATTTGGTGACCATCGGGAAGATACATCAGTTGTATACCCTTCTTTTTAGGATTTTCTTGTTCTTGAAATTTGAGTTGACTTGCTGTTTACATATAACCAACCAAATAGTCTTCATAGTACACTTCGTTCAATTTTGATAATATCCTCATCTATCAAACGAAAAATATGTTTTTGTATTTCAACTGATAGTTTCCAATTGAGAGTATTGTTGGAAATTATTCATTTTATACTCTCAAAGAATTCCAAGGATGTTCATAATTTTGAATTGTATTTTGGTGATTTCATATTCATGAATCAATCTCACAAAACCATAATTTTGTAGCGTACGTACACTTTATTTCCTTTATCCTAAAAATTTTCACCACCCAGCGACGGATTCGTTTTACCACACTGACGAAGTTACTGCGAGGACAAAAATTTCAAAGGTTTCAAAATGATTTTGTGGAATTTTTTCATAAATATGAAACTATCAAAATGCAACTTTTAATACAACATTCGGGATCTCATTAAATCATTGGTTGAAAAGACTAGTATTTTCAAACATAATTATGAAATTCCCGTGATTAGCGGATACGTATCCAACAGAAACTGCTACAAATACCCTCATATATTTACAAGATGAAAAACTATTAAGGAGGACACCTCAAAAAGTAATTTAGGTTTGAAAAAGTATCGTTTAAAAGATTCGAAATTACGTCACGTCATTATCTTAAATCTTGATACCTTTGATTTTAACGACCTATTTTGTTTGGTTTCATGATGCAGATATGTTGTTAATATGTATGGGTATATGTAATTTTTTCTTTTTATGATGTATTGACTGATTGTAGGAATTTTAAAATTCGATGCCACCAAAATACATTACATGTTCATAATTCTTCTAGTTTGTTGGATTTATATTGAATTCAGTTAAAGTTTATTTATATTCTATTTATTGAAAATGAACATTTTGAAAATAAAGGAACGAGAATTTTGGCTTTTTACTGTATTCTCAAGCGACTGTCTCATCTAACAGTAGATATTCTCTCCATATTTGCCTGTTTCCGTCTTTTCAAGTATTGAATTGGAAGAGCAAGTTTATCCAGGTCCCGAAATCTGTTTTCTTCTTGTTGACTAGTCAAACCTTATAGATTATGAATTCGTAACTAAGTAAAGGTCAATGAATGTTGTATGAATTAGTTATTTTGGTGTGAGCAAAAGTGTAATATCGCACAATAGATGCAGTATTAAAAGCTAGCTGCTGCAAATGTCTTGATTGCCCCGTATCCACCGTTAGTCGACTATCTCATTATTTATACATGTGTATACGGTAACATAGAAGACAATAGTGGAGACAGGATTTGGAAACATGATATTTTATTAGCGTGACACGTTCTCTACGTTTTAGACTCGTCTGTTATCAAAGCGTGAGATTGGAAAATGAATGAAAATACGACGTTGAGGATGAAATGAAAAGAAGCAGAGGGTTGCCGGCATGGGGTCTGGTTGGAACACATAATGTACATTAGACACAATTTAACGCAATAACTAAAATATATAAACCAACACTTTTCGAAAAACAACCGCCTGAGTTACCACAGATTCACTCACAACAACACAAATTGGACAACACATAAGATATGGATTACTAACAACCCTTCATACATATTCAAACTACATTGTATACATACACATACATTTTTTTCTCCTCAGTAATATACACCTAATCTTCCACACGCACACACGATTCACCGGCACATACACAATCTCTTTTTCTTTGCTCCAATACAATAAGCACACACACAGTATACATTATTCATTCACACACACCCTGGCCTCTACCAGATCCCCAATAAACAAGGAGTACTATTCCTTCCCTCTATCTCTTGACCGCCAAAACTGGACAGTCGTCTACCTTTATGAATAAGGTCTACAGCCAGACCCCACGTCGGCATAATCATCCCCATTTCTTTTCATTCCATCTTCAACCTTCTATGTTCGTTCATTTTTCTATCTCCTCCTTTAATAACGGACTGGTCTGAAACGCCCAAAACTCGTCCTGTTGATAGAATATTATTTTCAAAAATCTGATCTCCACCATTGTCTTCTACATCACCATTATGTCAGATGAAGCCTACTAAATTATACTCCATATGTCTCTATGTATATCTATGTGTGAACGCGAGGAAAACATTTTGTTGAGAGTGTACTTACATGTGTGTACAGACAAACATATGTCTGCGCTCTGTATAGATAGATGCTTCAAGTATGTAAGCGTTATGCAGCAATCTGATTGGGAAAACAGAAATGTATTTTCCAATAATTCGATTAGGTGAAATTGAATTTGGCTCGATTGATTTTAAGGAAGAAAACGAAAAAAAAAAGATGTTTTTAAAAGAAAGTGTCAGTGGAATAGCAGCGGGCAAAATACTGTTTTTAACTTTGCCGCCGTTATCAAATAAATAACGGTATTATGAAATGTACTTCCAGTTCGCAAAAGCTAATATTTTGTTCCCAATACTGGATCCGAACCAATAATCTCGCTGCTTATTGAATTGTTGACTATTTTCTGGCATAAACTGATATTGCGTGATAACCTCCAGCATTGAAGGGATGCACAAGACTATGATGGTGTTTCGGAAACATTTTATTTTCTCTGTTCGCTGGTGAATTCTTGTGTTGTGTGAATGCCGGTCATTTTCTGATAGAAATGGATAGAACGTGACGGAAAAGTGTTAATATTTTGCGCCAATACTGACCAATCACATTGTCTCAAACTATAAAGACACAAGAAAAAAAAAACGATATTTTCGCCAGAAGACGTGTTGCTTCTGCTCTTAGCAAGACTGAAAGAGCTAGGGGTTTTCAAAACCTGTCTCGGTTTTTTTTTTTTTTTTTTTTTTTTGAATACTCATGAAATCGAAGTTTTTCAACAAATTGCAATTTCTCAAATTTTCTTATTACCCGAATCTCAAGTTTTTTCGTTTGCTTCTTTTGGGGGAGATTCGGACTCAAAAGAGCTGAGAGTTAAAATGAAATCAGATGAAAACATACCGTATAGGATATTTTTTTTCTGTCATATGTCCACTAAATACGGTTAAAGGAAAAGATGAAGATTTGGGTTTGCTAACCCGACAAACACAAAGTAAGGATCCAGTTTAGTATTATACTTACACTGTAAATCGGACCCAAACGGTAAAACTGTTTTGGAATTTTCAAAAACTAATATGCTCCAAGGTGCAGTTAGTAACCGCAGAAAATCGGTGGACATTGCTCAAGCTGTTCTTGAGTTAAGCGATGACAGAAAGACGGGCAGACATTAGATGAATTATTGTAAAATGGTCTCAATTAAAGGAGATTCCAATGAAAAGTAATTTAGTCAAAAGTAACATTACTTTGTGACACTATATGGCAGGTAACTAGTGACAGTTAATAAAGCGGTAAAAATAATTTATATCAAAGGTATTTAGTTAAAATGCTTTCTGTTTGTTATGTAGAGACTCTAGTTCTTTTTGAGCCTGGGATCATTTTTTAGGAAAAGCTCCTGGCAGTTAACCAGAGATCAAAAACATCGTCGTTAAGACGGATTGGATCATCGTTGATATGTGAAATGGTTGGCTTTGTGTCTCCCCAATCTTCTCTCTATTCTTTCACAAAGAATTGTCACATATATTCGGATTATAACATCAACCTAATTCTTATCAATGGTTCATATCTATTTCATTTGACAGTATTATGTGAGTACGTAAACTTCCAATGTTACGTAAGAAATTTCAGTGTTTGCACCCTTACCTTGACCGACCGTGTACAAATATCGTTTATATCTTCTCTAAGCAACCATTATTCAAGGGCAACCGCGGAAGAGTATCGTAATTCTGGCAGATTATGGTTCAACGACGATAGCAAGTCTCAAGATATCCTCGTCGTCAAAGCTCAGCTGAGAATAGAAAGAATCCCCACCTTACCGTCGGATAAAGAATAAAGATCAGTCGGAAGTTTTGAATGACCTGGACACACCAGCAGATCCCTCACCCAAGTGATTACCGGATGATGTAGCCCTTAGACGAGGAAGCCAGCCCCTCGCAGAGAAAATCCTGGCTATACATTCTTCCGAGAGAAGAGTGTCAGAATATTCCTTGAATTCTATCGGAGTATCACTGATAATTTTGGAAAGCTCAAATAAAGATGTCTTTGAGTCATCTTCATGAGGATCAAGTTCCATATCAGGTGCAAGATATTCAAGTTGTAAATGATGGAAAATTCCATCTTCAATAAGCCGATTTAGTATGAACAGTTTTCGATTTCGCAGACATAAGCAGGTAGCTTTGAAAACTTTCTATCGTTGATACAACTATGCAAATTTAAGGACTAAACCGTTGGGTCCGACAGGCATCCATTCTTCCTGCTCTAATGATGTTAATGTTCATATCTATGTCAGGCTGATGCAGGAGCAGCATCGATGCTGGCAGTCTGGGCAGATGAAGACGAATCTGGCCGGTGGCTGGTCCCGTGCTGCTCCATAACGTACACGTCGGTGCTGCTTTTTTTTCCTCAACCCCATGTTCTTGAAATGCTCCTGGCTGATGTGATAAATATTCTGCCATCCAGCTCCCTTGATTGCAAATCAAATTACATATACGCATATATTTCAATGTATTTACATATATTAAAGGAAGCATATTTGTGTGGACGAAATCAACAGAATCCTTATTTCGCGACCTCCCTTAGAAATCCGCATATATATGCATCAACTTGTCAGACAGTCAGTGTGGAGCTATTAAATGACAACTTGTCCTTGGGTATATTCGGGTGGCCTTTCGAAATTAACATTGAACACTAAGCATTAAACTCTTAACGTATGTTGATGAGTTCATTTATATGTATATTTGTATCTGTTCATTATCTGATAAATCAGATCATTGTAGCCTCACGAATGATCCGCCCGAGTAACCAGCCAAATAAGCTAAAGATTCATCTCTCTTTAAGTGTCCGTGTGTGTTTGTCTCTGGGTGCTCTTGGTCAAATTTTGGGGGCTACCACCATGAAAATTTGCAAGGATTCACCACTAAACACCATCTAAAAACCTTTTTGCTCTTTTTAAAAAAATTGCTTTTAGGGGTCTCTATGGTCATTTTAGACCAACTATGCTTTCTGATCACTTTGCCCTGATTCCAAATCTGGACATTACTTTGACAAAAATAATTTTGCCTCCCGGAAATCTTCATCAGATGCCTTTTTTAGGATTTCATTCCTATATAATGGATACATAAAAGCCAGAAGAGTACCCGTCAAAAATGACGGGATTTTCGAAGTAATCTATGGATAGATTAATGGTTTAGAATATTTCCTCCCTACGTCTCTCTAATCAGCTTTAAAGAGAGGGAGACATAGCAAAATGTGTATATGTGTCAGCCACAGCAGTCAGTTACTCTTTAGTCATCCTCTCTTTCTCTCTTTATTCATTAAGAAGAGGATGAAATACACGTCTTCAGACGTGTACAGACAGACAAACATACGAACAAACTAACTTGGTGACTATGGACTTCAGATATATAGTTAGTCCGATTGTGAGTTTTCGTCCTCCTTTGTTTGTACTCGACGTTGCAGCCTTCGGCTATTTCTCCTCAGGAACGAATGGGTCTTGTCTGTTTATTTGTCTGCCTTCAAGGCAATGGCAATCTAATGATTAAACAAATCGTGGCAGACGATTTGAGGAATGGTGTATTTACCGAAACAATTGCTACATTTGAAAGAGTCTAGATTTTACCCATCAACGTTTCTCCTTAATAAAGTAATTAAGGATTTTTCGAAGTAGGCTACATTTTAGCAGTTAACATCAACCTTGTTCTATGATAAAAAATCAAATTTAAATATGAATTAAATCATCAAGCCTGCAGATTACGAGGATTTTGAAAAAATCAATTTAGTGACTACATTAAATTTCATACTGATTTCACATTGGGAGGAAATATAAGAAAAATATTCATTAATATTATAATTATTTTGCATTTTCATACCAGTTGCCTGGTGGTCACTACTGGAGAATGAGTGACAGCAAGTCTCTTCAGGTCTCAAGCCCTCTCCTCGACACTGTTACGGTCCACAGCAGTGGTCTGATTTACAGTTTCACGTCGGTTTCCCGGTGGTTATAGCTGAAGTCTGAGTGACAGTGAGTCTCCTCAGGTCTTCAGCCCTCACCTATCACAGCATCTCTCCCTCACCTATCACAGCAGCGCTGTGGTTCGCACTTTCATCATCATTTGTTGTCTTGTCCCCCCTCCGTTTGACCTCTGCAAGCAGCTGAGGTCGTAGATCTCACATTTCTAGCACTTTCTTCAGTATTCGTGCAGCCTCTAGCAGTACTGTGGTCTGCATAGTCTCGATCCTTCCTTCTACCCCTAGTTCCTCCAATCTCACCTTCAGTGTCTTCGGTATGGTTCCAAGTGCACCTATTATTACTGGTGTTACCCTGACTTTCATATCGGCACTTGCTGTTAATGTTCTGTCGATTTTCGTTGTGATATAGTTTGTTCCGATGCATTTGTTTTAGGCTGCCATGATGAGCGATTCTGTTGTCATTATTATAATTGTTATCATTATTATTATTATTATTATTATTATTATTATTATTATTGTTGTTGTTGTTGTTGTTGTTGTTGCTACTGCTTTTGTTGTTGTTGTTGTTTTGAAAAAAGACTATTCATTTTTGTTCTGGTCTTCACATTGGAATTAGTGAAGCTTCAAAATCTATAGATGTTTATTATTTCAACTGTTTCTTAAATATTTCTGACATTCCTATTTGGGCATTTCGAAAAGTTACATTTTCTGTCAGTATCTGTATCCCGTCGGTCATTATTTTATATGTTTTGTTTTTTTTACACTATGTACTCTTCATTCAGGAATGCCTCTATGTAAGCTGGACGGGCACCAACACGTGTACTAATATGCGTCATCGTGCCTGGACTCATATTTTGTTGGGGTTGCCCTCAGCTAACCGAGGTCACAATCACACATTGTCCCGCTGAGTGCAAAAACAAGACCCAGATATGTTTTCTGGAAACACACCCGTGAAAGAGATATACTTGTAGTATTACTGAGATAGTTCAGTCCAGTGATACTGATGCTACGACACGCGTGTCAGCTGTGACACAGCGCTATTTCTTTGGTGACACACGATAGACTTTGATTAAAAAAAAAAATACTTTTTAATATCATTTTGTTAGCGTAGTTTTTTTAATGATATTTTGAAATTTCCAATTATAAATTATCAAATTTGTAGTTTTATGAATACATTGGGGAGATAGGTCACTTATCTATAAGCATTTGCCCAAAAGTAAAATGTATGTTCTCATGGAAGTGATACGCCGATAATAGGATTATTCAAAAAAGATAATTTTTCCACGCACCGTGCTTTGTTTACTCTGAGAAAAATTCGATCGAGTTTCGTTGTGGGTAATTAAGTGCCTGAACATTTTCCCTCTTCAGCCAAACTGGGATCTATCCATGTGATGTTGCACCTGATTTTCTCATGTACACGTTGCATTGTTCTTGGTTTGAAAGTCATTTTTTTGGTGAGGTTCTATGTATCAGCTCCATAGGTGACTATCGGAAGGATGCATTGGTAATATACCCTTCTTTTTATATGGGATTTTCTTGTTCTTGAAAGTTTGCTCTACCGAAAGCTTGCCATCCTAGAGTGATTTTTTACTTGATGTCTTCTGTCGAGGAATTCATGGAAATTCGCTGGTAGATTTGGTATCCAAGCAGGATATACACGTGACCAATTTGAAGATTTCCCTGAAGTTTATAATTTACATATGCGTAAAACATCTGCGTCCATTCTGTTAACATAATTTTGAAATGATTTTCTCTCAAAGAGTGATACAGTCCAAGTGGATCAAAGCGTTGTTTAGTAATATTTATTTCTCCTATCAGAATAGTGACACGGTTTACCAATTTCATTCCCAATCATTCATTTGTAAGTGGGATGTAAATGAGGCCCAAAATATACACAAAATCAACCACGGTTCCCTTCTTTATATATATATATATATATATATATATATATATATATATATATATATATATATATATATATATATATATGGGGAGAGAGAGAGATACTATTTACGTAAGTTCTGTTTGTCTATGTCTATGTCTACTTGAATATGTCTATGTATGAGTTTCATTAAGTATATATAAATATAAATGTGTTATATTATCTAAGAATGTATGCTCTATGAGTACGTGGGACAACATAATAATATTTTTATAACTGGACATGAAAAACCATGGAACTGTACATGTACTTCAAGGTTTTGGTTCACAGCATTATTATTGAACCTGAAATCCTAATGCTTACACACACACATATATATATATATATATATATATATATATATATATATATATATATATATATATATATATATATATATATATATATATCTTTCGGAAAATTATTATACTCACTCAAACTAACTATAAGAAATCATATCAGAAAACTCGTTAAACGTGCTAGAAAAATGAACAGAGGAAAATGATTGTACTTTTTGATAGTACATGTTTAAAAAGAGGGTTGCTACCTAACTACACAATACACACACACGCACATGCACACACACACACACGCACACATGTGTATTTGTATTGTATATATGGGTTTGTACATTAAATAAAGATTCTTTTGTAAATGTACCAATTTTCCTTAGATGGTCCAATGTATTATCACAACACTAACACCCAGTATCTGCGACATTTCTCTGAGGCTTGGCGCGGATTTTGCGCGATCAGCATCTTTAATAGTTCATTTCCAATTGCAGATGGACGTCTTCTGCCCTTTTGATATTTAAAACACAAATCTCCATCACAAAACTTTTGAAACCAACGTTGCACTGCACGATCTTTAGTTCCTTCATCCTATGCTAGGTTGATATAAAAAGCTTTTTGAGACACAATCTTTTACCCGTGCAAGAGGATTATACGCAATTATTCATATTTCATCTTTTGGTTTACGGGTCAGTGCCGTGTACAGATATGTCTGAAAATGAACTGTAAATATCAGTGAATAGAGTACATTCCTTGAGAGACTTTGCAGCGGTTTGCAGAGAAAACTGTATACTGTTTGAGATTTGAAGAATGATGTAGGGAGTTCAATCTCACGGACTCTTTCTGTTTCAGTCTAAATCTGACGCTCACTTACACAGTTACAAATATTTCCCTCCTTATTCGAACTAAACAACACCCAGTTTTTAAAAAATGGCTGGCTGTATGTGAACATGCCCAAGTGAAAATGAATTTTCGAAATGTTACACCTGTTTATCTCTGAAAAAAATTTCTTCACTTTCCAATTGTCATTTTACCAACACACACACACACACACACACACACACACGCACACACATACACACGCACACATATGATGGAGACATTTATTCAATGATTGTGGTTATTTGTGTGAAATAAGTATGTATACGTGCCCAAATGAGCAAATAGATATACATTGTCTTCTATCCATAAAGGAGACCGGGGCTAATTGGTACATTTTTTATTGGATGGTTGTAATTGATATATTGAAATGTAAGTATGACCAACGGTTACTATAGAAAAGAGACTTCTTTTGATTGGATTGTTTGAATCTTGGACATTTGTCAAGTTTATTATTTCACAATTTAAACATTCTAAAGAGTGTGCCACCCTCCCCAACCAGTGGGGGTAGTTGGTTCAATCTGATTTAGTAATTCTTGCTAGTAGGTACAGATGGGATTAGGGATTAATATAGTGTTATAATTGAGGAATATACATTTTTTAGACCAAATGGAAGAATGTATTTGAGTAAAAGAAAGTGAAATCATATGAAAGTGGACTTCAGTGATGCATTTTAATAAGGTAAAGATGTAGAGAGATCTTTGGGAATGGCGACATCAATGACTTGGAGGCTTTTTGTTTTTCTTCCGTTTCATTTTCATCCAATCATTGAGTACCACTTTGTAGAGGCTTATAGGTCTGTAGTTATTGAAGTGTAGTTTCCTTTTTTTATATAAAAGCATTATGATTGCCGTGTTGAAATATTACAAGACTTTACTTTGCTTTTGGCATAAGTTGAATAGAATAGCAAGTTTTGTAGCAATGATGATACCAGTTTTTTTAGTAGATCGACCAGACCTGCAGACTGAGAAGCATGCAACGTGCACATGGAAAAATTATACTCTGCCTCACTTGGAGATATCACAAGGCATCACAATATATCAGGGAGAAACAGGAGTCCGAGACATAAGAGATATTATAGAATCCATTAGAAAACTCAAATGGCAATGGGTTAGTCATGTTGCAATACAGCCGATGGACATCACGACTTACAACATCGAACCCCAGAGATCACATGTGCAACTGAGGCCTGCAGAATAAAAGATGGAGAGACGAACTGGACAACCATAGAAAGTTTTGGCTTCGTGACGCCTACAAAACAGAGATGCAGCGAATCCTGGGAAAGGTCTATGTCCTATGATGGATGCTAAAATACTGATGATGACAAAAGAACTCCGCTTAAAATCTACCAAGCAGACTCCAAAAACATGGTTTTCTTTACATCCTATTCAAAGAAAGATACAGGAGAAGCCTGAAATGTAGTACATATGTTTATTGCCGATTTTCAAAGATATAGACTACGTTATCACTAACGTTACATGTTGTAAACACTTTTTGTCGGAGTGAGAAAGTTACTCACCAATTACAAAACCTTTCCTTCTTTCAAGACATATGAACAAACTAAGTCGGAAAGGGGTCGGACTATTTCCGCTCAAAATGAAGCTAAGAGCGGCGCCATCAAGTGGTCGTAACAAACATTACAACCCAGCGTCCTGATTTCCACTATATGGAATTAACAGAAATTTCAGTCCAATGTTTTGATGCCGAAGACTAAGAAACTAAGTGTGCTAATAAATGTCCGAATCCACTAAGAGTACATTATATGGGTTAGATTCGAATCGACAATTAGATGCAAATATCATGCAAATTGGCGAGTTCCTCATTTCCCCAGTAGAAGTATCGTGTCTTTCATCTTTCATTTTTTTAATAATAATTCATTGATAAAACATGGTAATTTTGTTCTAAGGCCTGATTAGTCACTCATTAGAAACCGTTGCATGACTAGTGTCCTTCGCCAGTGTGCTGGGGGTGATCAACTGAAAAATTAGAAAAAGGGTTGATTACTGGACAAATTACTTCTCTCGTCTCTTGAGTGATCAATGAAAAATCCAAATATTCAAAAGACAAGTATGAATACAGCCACACACAAGCTTTAGCATAAACTTACATTGTAAAGTGAACTCCCAGCACATTAAAAACTTTTTTTAATGGGGTTCGAAAAAAGGTTTTCAAAAAAAGTTTGTTTTTTTCCAGACATAATAAGAAGAAAATGTTCACAATTTTAAGCTGTATAGCCTCATTTCTAACTTTTGTTCGTGTGATACATACATACATAGCCAGGCAGACCAACCTGAAAACTGAAGAAACCCATATTGACCGTTTTGGTGACAGTTTTGCGAGACGGTTTCTAAATAATACATCATTTCATCTCTATAATTTATCAAAGAACTTGTACTAACTTCATCTTGACGTTGCTGTTGTCTATGGCTGTTGTAGTCATTAGACGGAAGATTTGGAGTATAACCTTTCTCCTCAGATAAGAAAATCGAGTAAATTACGAATGTTCAAAAAAGTACTCTCACTGCAACATGTATTTATCGATTCCTATTCAAAAAAAGTTTTGTACTCAACATGATATCCATTTTCTAGTTTTGATCACCCCAAACCAGTAGTTAATCCGGGTCTATTTTTGAGCTTAGATTTAATTATCTCTTAAATAATCACCTGTGTATAACAAGTAATCAAAAATCTACACCTAATGCTGGGGCCAACGTTTTTTGGTCCTTTATTAATCTGATGAGTTCACCTCTCTAGTTGGAGAGAAGATAATCCAATTGTTATGTTCTGCCTTCAAAAGTTCCTTTTGTACCTCCGAATATTGAACAATTCCTAATGGTTAGAGACGGTTTTGAGCCGATTAGATTGCAATTTGAACGAGGAGCGAGCAAATTACCGGTATGTTTGGTTCATTCATCTGAGAGAGATGATTATATTAGGTTAATTTAAGCAGCAGCTTATGGCCAATTGCAGTAATCAAGGTGGCTACACGATAGCTGCTGCTCAACCTCACATAATATCACGCACACACACACACACACACATACACACACACACATATATGTATATGTATATATATATATGTATATATATTTATTAAGTCTTACTTTGTTGGGCATGTATACATTCGTGTATGTCTGTGTGTACGTGATTATGTGTGCATGTGTGTGTGTATAAATATAAACTTATACACAATAATAGGTGCTTATACTCCTATACTCGACAGAATTAAGAGTACATACAAAGAAGGGTCTTGAACCAATGCATAACAGTCACCTACGGAGCTGAAACATGAAACCTAACCAAAACACTGGGAACCATGCTTAACATCACATGGATAGATTACAAGACCGCACAGTATATTAGAGACAAAAGAGGAGTCTGAAATATCAGAGAATCGATTAGAAAACACAAATGGCAATGGGCTAGTCATATTGCTGGGATGTCAGACAACCATTGAGCATCAGGAATCACAGCATGGATTTCCTGAGATCATATTCGAGACTGTTGCCTACAAAAATAAGATGGTGTGAGGAAGTAAACAAGATCAGAGTGTATTGACACTCTTCATGAAGACATTTTTGTTTGAACTTTCTTTTGGAGGCTTGTTACCGATTTTACTTGGTAGCAAATCGAGCGGCCTCAGATCATGTAAATAAATGAAATTAAAGGTCAAGTGAGGTTCGAATCCACGTCCACCCTTTAAGCAGTTTTATACGCAGACTCTGCTCATACCAACTGAACTAACAACTCTCTCAAGGCAAAACAGGAACCTGAGAATGCAGTTATATTACTTACATCTCTATTCTATGATCGTTGGTAAAATTATGTTGAACCTTAAAGACCCTCCAGTTATTAGAATTCATACAATTAAATTCATGATTAGTGAAAATAATTTTGAAAAAGTTTTTCAGACCATTGAACTCCTTTTGGTTGTTTGTGTTGTTAATACGACGTTTCGGTCGAACTATTCTACGGCCTTCTTCAGGTGTACAATCCGAATGTTTTAGTAGTGAAAAGAATCTTTTTTCAATGGTTGCAACGCTATAACGTTGCATTCGGGTAATATCATTCTCTTTCTATGTTAAAAACTTTTTTTTAATATGAATGACTATTCCCGAAACTGTAGTAAAAATAATTGTCCAATTCTGTTCATTACTAATGAGGCAAAACAAAGACCAACGCTATCCATCTATTGAGAGCAGCTGCTGTTAGTGGGGCAGACAACATGTAAATATCGCGAGGCGTTGAAGATAAATACAATCCTTCTGAAAAGTCGATAATCAGAGCCTTTGAAGAAACTTATTTTAATCTGAGATGTTTGCAGCTCTATAATCATACAATGTACCTATGGACTCTGATTATGGAGTTGATTCTCTGAAAATTGTTCATACCAAAGACTTCGCTAATGAGAATAACATCTTCATTGTAGACTGTTTGCTTAAATCATGTTTGAACAATCCCATCCTGATTAATACCGCCTCGTAGAAACTATCAACAAGAACAGTGATTAAAACTGTCAAAAGTTATCTCCAGTTTTTAAGGTGGTCTAGCTGACTGGCTGACCAGTTATATGTGTATGGATATAAGATGAGTATGCATGTATGATATCCGACAATAACATCTAGAGGACAATAAGAAAAATAGTAGTATTCAAATCAAATTTATCGTTCAAACATGTTTCTAACGTTTCTTCCATAATGAAAATCCTCTAAAATTTTTCTTCATGCTTACTCCCATTTTCCGAGTACATAGGTCTATTTTTCCTTTTGCGGATTCTCCGTAATTTTGAATATGCAACATTTGTGCTCACGTAGTAACATATTGCACGAGATTATTTACTTGGAAAAAAATGAGGTTTTCACTATTGTCTCATTCAAAGTTACTACTTTGATAAAGTCGAAGGTGAAACATGTTAGTATCATAATTTTGATTCAGGTAATTTATGCACATATGCATCACGCGCTCAGGTCAGATCAATGGAGCGAGAGAGCTGGAAATATTTGCTCTTTTTTAGGTTTAGAGAAAAGGATTTTCTCCTTTTTTTTAACCCCCCACAAAAAAGTTTTGCAATGTAAGTTAATGCTGAATTGGCCTTTCTTTTGCGCCTGGCTGCATTCATGCTTGTTTTTTTGAAAATTCAGACTTTTCATCGAGAGATGACATTTTTTCATTGATCTTTTAAAATTTTATTTCAATTGAGCACTCAAACACAGCTTGCTGCCAAAAGATATCGGTCAGGTGACTGTTTTTATTGAGTGACTAACCATACCTGTTTTTCTTCCTTCATTTTTTTCCACTTTCACTTCTTGATTGTTTTTACTGTCACAATTTTTGATTCAAAGAAGAATTTTGCAGCTGTGAACATCAAAAACAAGCATCAATCAACATCAAATGCAGATGTTTCATAAACAGGATCAGAAAGTCCTCTTATTTGTAATCAGCAGAGTTTCAACATTCCAGATGATATTGTAAAAAACACAAAGGAGTAAGGGATAAGTTCTGAATTTGTTTCTATTTTTTCAAATGAATCCTTCGAAGCTGACACTGATCTGAGGATCAGCCGTCGGAAAATAGGTGGAAATTATTTGAACAAATTCAAAACATGTTCAAAACAGCGAACAAACACGTTGGAGAAACGTGTAAAGAACTACAAAATCAAAACCTGCTTGAAAGGCACTTAATTTTTTTTCAAGTTTCAACGTAAAGACACATTATTTTTGTTTGCAAATTACTGTTTTGGGGGTTTTGAAATAAATTGATCACCAAAAAATCTGTACCAATAAAAGACTTTAAAGCGTTAACAGTAGAATACACGATAAGGAAAAGTTAGTATCCTAAGATATGATCCCAATCCAGCTTTCCCAATAACCAGGTACCCCTATGCCAGTTCATTCAACTAACCTAGAGTAAAACTTGTAAGAGTCGAGGGTTGCTATAGTCTGTCTCCAACTATTTTTTCACTGTTTTTTTTTCCAATCAGCCAGTGCACATATACACGTATAGTGTCACCCATAAATGAGTATACACCTACAACTTTTTTTTTTATATAAAGTTTTTTTTTTTAACAAACCAAACATAGCAGGTTTATGATTCCTTGTGGAACATTACACAATCAAACCGGATATTATCAGGTAATATTTATATCCGAACTCTACAGCATTGAAACCCTGTTGCCAAAAATATGAGTATGTTGCCGTCCGAATGTGAACATTATAAAAAGTATATTTTTGGTAACAGAATTTCAATGCTGCATAAGTCGGTCATGAACAATAGCTGGTTATATCCGATTGTGTAATGTTCTACTAGAGATAATAAAATCCTGCAATGTAAGGTTTAGAAGAAAACTAACTTTCTGTAAGAAAAAGGTATACTCCTTCGTGGGTGACACTTGTAAACAAATACCTTTTTGGGGGGGGGGGATTTTAATTAATCGCTCAGGGAAGGCATTGAATAGGTTAAGACGACATTCATTTACTCACACGCACGTATAAACTCCAATGTTCTACTGCTATTTACCTGTTATTTACATCAATTGTAAATAGCTGAGTACAAATACCATCTACAACAAACGTACTGAGGACAAAGACACAAAAATCCAAATCGAAAAACCAGACCAGAAAAAAGTACACTGCTACATCTGCCTGGAACAATGAATCTATATGAAACTCTCCAAAGAGGAAATCGAGCAAATGATCACCCGAGGATAGCAAACTTTCGTTAGAGCGAGCTGAACCTTTAAGAACAAGAATATCCCTTCAGTTTCGAGAAGAAGGATCTGCAACCAATGAAGCCTCCTGATAGTCACCTATTGAGCTGAAACATGCAACTTAACCAAAAGACTGACCCTCAAAATGAAAACATTGCAATATAACTCGGAGAGATCACAAAACAGTGTAGTATATGAAAGGAAAAAAAAACAGGAATCAGGAATATCATTAAAAAAAACTCAAATGGCAATAGGCTGACCATGTTGTGAGAATGACAGACAACCGATGGACATCATGAGTCACAACGTGGATCCCAAGAGATCATATGCGAAACTGTGGCTGGAAAAATATAGCATGGTGTGACGAACTAGACAAGTTGAGAGAGTATTAGCTCTGCGATGCCTACGATAGAGAAGTGTGGCGAATCCTGGGAAAAGTCAATGTCCAATGACGGACGCTAAAAGGCTGATGATGATGTTGATAATGATAACATGGTAATGTATTTCAATGTATTCATTCGCACAACCCTATAAAAGTATATACCGCCACCATATAACCAACTATGTTTAATTTATGCTATCTTCTAATCAAAATTAGAGACCAAACTAACTTCTTGGAAAGATGTCAACGAATCTTGGTAGTGAGTTTAATCCCCGGCGAAATGTCCGAGTGCACGATCTTTTCTATTAGACAAGTGGGCTTTTCGGTAATTTTACTTGAGCAGGAATTACTGAAGTGAAAATGTATACAGTCAAACCCCATCGATTATTTAATCAATAAATATCAAAGAAATGTGTGTCCCTATTTAAAACTAACACACACACACACATACAAATATATATCTACTCTGATAATGAACAGCAAGATTTTCTCTTCCACTGGGGAGTGGGGTTAATATGTACCTATTTTATCACATAAATTTTACATAAACATAAATGTATGTATCATACATTGCATTAGCCACTTTGGAGGGAGGGAATTTTTTCCAGAAATCAACGAAAAAAATTCCTTACTCATTGAGGAGTGTGTGCGCGCGTGTGTGTGTAGAATTTGAAGTTTTTACTCTGAACACTTACAGCTGAGTGAAGTCCAGATACATAGATAAATACATATGCATATAATTGTCGTAACACATGAATAACTAAGACCTAGTGTTTAATCCGGTTTATTGTGCGTAGTGGTGATTAATGGACCCCGCTTAAGTGCCCATCAGGGAATCTGCCTATCAAAAGGTTGAAGTGCAGAGAAGCACCCATCAGGAAATTCAGCTCATCATGAATTTATCAAGGAAGGAAAACTGCCCATCAAAACATAATTTTTTTATCATTCTCTTGCTTTCTGGTCATTTTTTATATATAAATATTTGTTTCGGCTTATTTTTCCCCAAACACTGGCCAGCACAATTTTTGTTTATTCTACACACTGGGTATTTGAGTTTGTTTCTACACACTGACTTTCGAGGAGAAAATTTTATAAGGGTTAATCAAAAACCTTTGTCACAAAATGGCTGCAGTGGTCCTGATGGAAATTCTGGATACGAAATAAAAAGAAATAAGCTAGGTAAAACGAATAAAAAAAATTTATTCAAAGCAATTGTTATATTATGTTTTTCTTTCGTGAATTCTCTTATTTCTATTCGTTTTTAATTGGAAAAATATGGTTTTCTCTTTTAGATTTTTTCACCCTTTTAGAGTCCTGAATTTATCGATGGGGAAAGTGCTATTCCTAACATAACTCATTGCTGTATTTCTTACATGTGTTCTCTTATTTCTTTCCATTTTTGATTAATGAAAATTTGAAAGAAATGAACGAGACAGAACATCTTTAAAAACATTTTATTCAAAGCAATAATAAGTGTGCCTTATTGTTAGTTAGTATGAATTGTTATGTTTTTGAAAAATGGTTTTGCATGGCTTATCCCTTTTTATTTCACTTTCAAAATTCCAATCAGCACCATCGTAATAAAGGTCTACCAAACATTTTGATGGAACCTTATAAAATAGGCACTTGTACTCCCTCGATAAATTCAAGATGGCCAGTGTTTGAAAAACAGAACAATTTTCAAATAAATAGAAATGAAAAGAAATAAGAAAACTCATGAAGAAAAACAACAGTGTTATGTTAAGAATGGCATTTTTTCTCCTTCTATAAATTTGAGACGACCAGTGTGTGGAAAAACTCTCAAAACAATATTTTAGTCATTAGAAATAAATAGAAGTAAGAGAATCTTTGAAAGTAAAACATGTTATGATTACTGCTTTGAATAAATTGTTTTGTGTTTTTTTTAATTGATATGCCTTGCTAATTTCTCTCAATTCCACAGTCCCACCGTGACTACGTTGTATCAAAGGTTTTAAATGAAACCTTATAAAATGGGTACTTTTTCCCCCACATTGAATTCCGACGGTCACGGTGTGAAAAACACCAAAAACAAATATTTATAAATTAAAAATGAAAGGAAATATGAAAATGATGGACAAATTAAGCTTTGATGTGCATTCTTCGGCCCTCAATAAATTCGTGATGAGCAGATTTCCTGATGGTTACTCACCTGGTAACCTTGATTAATAACAGCAACAACAATGACAATTATATGCATAACAAATGAGTTATATGCAAAAACGTGTTTTTCTCAGCCACTCGAATATCTTCTGGCAGCATGCTCTACAATAGGAATCAATTTGAAATTTGGGAAAAGGGTAGATCAATAAATAAGTTACTTCTCTTATCTTTTATTGGGCACTAATACGTCCAAATTCAAAAAAAAACAAAAAAAAAACCAGGGGTGGACACTAACTAAAGGACCGATTTAGCATGAACGTACATTGGAATTTGAAATCCCCCTAAAATCTCATTTTGAGGGGAGTTTAAAAAAAAAACGTAAATAAATTCTCTACTCATTGAGGGGAGCGTGTATGTATAATTTCAAGTTTCTACTGTAAGCAGTCAGGTCTCAGTGAAGTCCAGATACACAGATACATAGTTACATGTAAATGCCAGAACATATGAAAAAACTAAACCCAACAACAGTATCTAAACCATTATTATGGATGAACGAGATTTGTGGATAACGGTGTTAAAAAGAATGATCAGGACTGACGTAAAGTAACAATGATCCACAGTTGTTAAAGGGATTGATACCCATCAGTTCTCTCAGTATAGATGTTCTGATACCAATCCATGCTTAGTAACTATTTACGCTCATAATGGACGGTGTGATTTTCTTGGTTTACTTCTCGTAACACTGGACTCCTTTATTGGCTGAAAAAAAAATTCTCCCCGCTAGGGTTTACAAATTACCGACATCACCGATATCGGTGAATTACCGATGGAAATCCTCAATACCGGTTTTCAAAGGTTCTTATTTTCTTTAGTGGGAGGCACTGACAGGACTTTTGTGAGGTCACTGATTTCCGTTTCTCATACTCTTTCTATATATTTATTGTCGCCCACTTAGTGACACTTTACTGACTATCTTCCTTTACCTACTTGCTTTCAAACACAACACCGTGAAATAAGCAGGTATACTGCACACAATATGAATAAACAAAAATATCTGTACATGGTTAACAAAATGTTATTGACACTTACGTTTAATAGAAACATACACAATCAACTTCTGTTCTGAAGGGAGACATTAGAGAGAAAGGGAAAGCAAATGTTTTTCGTTCATTTTTTTTTACAAGTTTCTTCTCTCTCCCTCTCTGTTTCACCTTATTTTCCCCCCTTTTTCTCTCCCTCTACTACTGCCCTTTATATATATATATATATATATATATATATATATATATATATATATATATATATATATGTATAAAAAGGGCAGTAGCAGTATATATATATATATATATATATATATATATATATATATATATATATATTTATATATATATATATGTGTGTCTGTGTGTGTGTGTGTGTATTCCTTATAAGTGGAGTGATATTTCCGCCAATATAGAGTTTAATAATTCAACATTTTGATAATTAATTTCATATGTCAATTTCAAAACGCGCAATCTGATGACGCTGACATAGCGAAACACGCAATCGGAAATATTCATGAAAATAGTTGATATATATATATATATATATATATATATATATATATATATATATATATATATATATATATATATATATATATATATAGCAAAAAATGTTTATCATAATATCACACAGGAATAATCATGTAGTGCAATGTTGGTCCAATCCATTATAAATGGGAAAGAGAAATACGATCAAATTATTTACGACGTCGTAAATTTTTTTTCACAAATACATGCACAGACACGAATCGATTGGCATTGTTTTCAAATATTTTTTTTTCTTTTTAACAATTGAACTTCAGTAATGATTGCAAGGAGATTGAAAGATCATCATTATCATCATTAACTTTCTAGCACCCGTAGTTAAACATAGACCTTCCCCAAGATTTCGCCAGATTTCTATATCACGGGCATCGCAGAACCAATTCTTTTTTAACTTGTCTGGTTCATGTTTTTTTTTTTTTTTTCTGTCGCAGATTTGCATATGATCTCTGGGAATCCATAGTGCCTTGTGATGTCCATTGGTTGTCGGCCATCCTTACAAAATAACCAGCCCATGGCCATTTGAATTTTCTAATGTATTCTAATGATATCTCTGGTGTTTTTCTGAGGGTTTTTTTTTTTCTAATATACCGTCATATCTTGTGATCTTTCCATTTGATGTTGACCATGATTATCCCTAGTGCATACTTTAAAAATATTTTTTCTTCTTCGTTTATACAATAAAAAAGTTGCAGGAATCATCCACTGTCGGAATAAGTAGAAGTGGGTTTTGACCGCGTAGCAGATAGGCCTGTTTAATACCTAACAATGCATGTTCAAAGATTCTTATCAAATCTGAATATCACTGTTCAGATGATTGATTCTTTTTTTTGTGTGTGGGCGTGAAAGTACTGTTTGAATTCTAAATGCTCACTCATACGCTGGGATATCTTCTACCAAAATCGTACTTTATCTTTTATTGTCTCGTCTGATATTTGACTAGACTGAAGGAAAAAATCTACGTCTGTACAAATCAGGCATTTGACCAAAGACCTGCTAAGTGACTTGAATCAAAAGCAACCATTTTGTTTTAAACTCTTACGATTCTCAGTCAGAAGCTTCAAGATGATCCAGTCATCATCATCATCATCATCATCATCATCATCATCATCATCATCATCATCATCATCATCATCATCATCATCATCACCAGTCTTTTATTGTCCGTTGTTGGACATAGACCCTTCCATAAGATCTGCCACGATTCCTGGGCGTCGCAGAGCCAGTATTTTCAGAATTTGTCTAGTTCATCTCTCCATCTTTGTTTCGCATGTGATCTCTGGGGATCCATGTTGTGAGTCGAGATATCTGTAATTCTAGCAACAAGGCCTGCCCATTGCCATTTAAGTTTTTTGATAGATTCTATGATGTCTATGGCTCCCGTTTACTTCCTGATATATTGTGCTGTCTTGTGATCTCTCCATATGCAGTTGAGCATGATTCTATCATGTGCACGTTGCATGCTTCTCAGTTTGCAGGTCTGCCTTTTGGTTAGGTTTCATGAAATACTGCATCACTTTCATCACCATTATTATCATCATCATCTGTCTGTTAGCGTCCCTAAGATTTGCCAGATCTCTCTATCATGGGCATCGTTGAGCCAGTACTCCCTAAATCTATATAGCACGTCACACCATCTCACTTTCTTTCGGTCCCAGCCTCGCATCTGCTCTCCGAGGAGCTACATTGTGAGTCATGATGTCCAGCGGTTAACTGCTATCCTTGCAGCATGTCCAGCCCACAGCCATTTGAGTTTTCATGATGTCCCAGACTCTTTTCTCTGATATACTGTGCTCTCTTACGATCTCTCCATGTGAGATCAAGCATGATTCTCTCACGGGCACTTGATATTTGATGACAATTCGGAAATGTTTTCAGCAGCACCGAATAACCGAGTGGTGAAGAGATATTCATTTCCATTTAATTAAATATGTATTCCTTCCACATCAAAGAGAAAGCAAGAATCAAAGCGTGTGTGAGAGAGAGAGAAAGTTAAAGCAAGATTTAAAGTGTGTGTGTGAGAGAGAGAAAGAAAGAGTGAACGTAAAAGTGTGAGTTGAGGCTTGAGAGGGAGAGAGAAAGTTGGAGAAAAAAAGCATGAGCGAGAGAGGGAAAGAATAAAATACAAAAGAGAGAGAGTGACGCATTATTATAGCAGTGAGGTAATGTATCTATCTCCATACTTGGCAATACTCATACATACATCGATTTAATTTTCCATCAACCTGAAATGTGTTCGAAACACACGCACTCACAAACACAAACACACGCACACACACACGCACAACTCACAAAAGTGTCATATTTATCCATGAATGTTATTTACTATACCATCCATTTCTCATCCAGATCATAGCGAAACTATCAGAAATTCGATTCTTCAAATGCTTTACACAAATTCTTCTCCTTTATAACAAAACTACTGCTCCAGAGTTTATTCTATTTCCATATTTTTCATGTTCGTTTCCAATACGGCGTTGCAGGTCTTCACGTGTACCTAATACCTTCCCAACAAATCCCTTGTGCATATTTTCCAATCTCCCAATAAAAGAAAATAGGGTTTGCACACAAGTCAAATTAGCAAATTAACGTTTTCACTCACTCCTAAATACATGAAGGCCCATACACACACGCATATTTGACTCTCAAAGTTTGGCCCACCCGCAGGAGCGAATCGTGAATTTAATATCTAAGATGCGAAATTACTTTTCAACCTTAACGTTTGATGTCTAAAATTTATCAATTGGTTTGAATCATATGACAAACTTAATGGCAGGTAGTGAATGACAATAACTCATTACATCTGTTTCAATGAAATTCTTTGTAGATAATAAGAACATATATTTGTCTTTCCTTTCGGCGAAGTACAACTTTGTTTAATTTTTAATGGTAATATTCCGGTCTCGCAGGTCAAACTCCTATTACATCTATACGATGTATCTTCAGTTGGTCAATTGCACTGATCTGAACAATATTGGATTGAGCATTACTGTTTTCAAAGTGTAGACTTGGTGCTTAGATAATTACCCACCCGTTTCAAGGAAAAAAACGACGGCTGTCGAAGAGAAACAAGTTAGAAAAAGCAACAAAAATACATCGCAGTTGTAAGATTGTATTTAGGCAAGGATTCTTTCTGCTCTATGATGATTTGGCGACAATGAAGAGCCCAAGTTTCATGTGGTTTTGCAGATGAATGAATGTGAGAGAGGCCGAAAATCTTTGAGGAAGTATTAAGATTTCTCAATTTATAAGTACTGTCACCATTTGACGATTGTAAAAATAAAAAAAGAACTAGCCTGGTTGCTGCAGGGTCAAACTTCACTTCAGCAACTATTCCAACTGGAGATATTTACGGCAAGGTTTGTATTGTTAGTAAAATAAATCTAAAAATATTGAATATACATTTTTTTTTGTATAAGTGTATTCATTTATCAGAATGATAAAAACCCTTGCGAGTCTGTATCATAAATTTTCGTTGATACTTAAGACTTGTCTGTTTAGTTCAGTCAGTAAGACAACCTGATGGCAATCAGTCCGTTCAAATCATATTATGGTCATATGGGTTTAACGGATCGGTTTACACTATCAATTTTGGTGGGTTATGTCCTTGTTATTCTTATTCTTCTCACGAGAGGATAACAGAGTCAACTTGAGTTTTTGTACTGGAGTTTGACTACTATTTATCAGAGTATACACACTCGCACTCAGCATTCAGTTCAACATGTATGGGATGACCATACAAGAAGTGATCTATACGAGTTCGTCAAAAGCTCGTACAGACTTATGCATGCAGTTGGTTACAACCCCACGGGGAAATAAAGCTATAATTAAACATGAGCACATCCAGACGAGACAATGTAAATAATCAAACATCTAATTTTATCTTGCATATATTTTCCAAATAGAAAGGAAAACGCACGGATAATTGTAATTATGTCCATTAGTTCAGTATAATGGTTAACACGTTCACCTCACACGCAGAAAGTCCCGGATTCGTATGAGTGAGAAGCGTAGAAAACTCTTGGGACTAATTTTCCAGTGCACTCAGCAGCTAATTGAGTATACTAAAATCTGTGATTAGGTGAGAGGTATCCGTTTCATAGGTGCCCATACGTAATGCTCCTAGATCAGAATACTGTGTGAGCATTACCCCTCAGAAATTGTTTGGCTTCCGTTATTCAAATTTCTTAGGTAAACAACTTCTCTCACGGATACATGCGTGCACACACTTACCCACAGGTTGCGTGTCTCTCAGATATTTGAGTTTTACAAAATGGAAAAAAAAACCTGATCTTTATGTATTCAAATTAATGTGAATACTTGCATCCATTAGAGTGATGCAAACGTTCAGAAAAACAAGCAGATGTACAAAAAAATATCATGTGAATTTCAGAACATGCAATACACACAAAGGTATTTTTTCCGTGAAAGTTGTATACACGCAAGATAGATAAATAGGTTGGGTTAATCTCTTAATAGAAACTGTCAAGTGACAAAGTTTTTTGGCAGCATGCTGATTTGGGGTGATCAATAGAAAAATTTGAAAAAGCAATCATCAACGGATAAGTTACTTTCTGCTCCTTTTGTTGGGCAGTGATCGCTGAAAAAGTCTGACTTTGCAAAAATGAAAGGTGGCACTAGGTGAGGGGTCAATTCAGCATAAGCAAACATTGCAAAGTAACCACCAGCCAAAAATCTACTTAAAAGGTTAATTTTGATTAATAAAAAAAAATGTTTTTAGACATAAGGAGTACATTTTCAGCTTTCTGGCTCCATTCGAGTGACCTGTGAACGTGATACTTACATCACCATCCAGCAGGACCAGCTTGAAAACTGAAGGAACCTATGTTGACAGTTTTGATGTCTGTTTTGGTTACCATTTTCTAATATGTATATATATATATATATATACATTTTCTAATATGTATATATATATATATATATATATATATATATATATATATATATATATATAGAGAGAGAGAGAGAGAGAGAGATAGATAGATAGATAGATATAGATATAAATATAGATAGATAGATAGATAGATAGATCCAGTACTGGATGCACATATATAGGATCTTACTGAAACGTATACGACCATGAATACACAAGGTTTCACACACTAAATCTCTTTTTCTAAAACTCACTCTTATATTATTTTCTGCACAAGCTCATAAGATGCTATGTAGAGCTGTGAGCACATGCAGAAAGAATATGAGGTGTGGGAAAAAAGAAACATTTTTTTTTTCACTGTCCCGATTTCTTGCCTGCAATTTTCAACCAATCGTCCCATTTTTGTTTTACGATTATTCAAATTTGGTTCGTCTACTCTTCTCCGCAGTGGTGCAATGTTACCGCCACTGTCTTTGCTTGGCCCAAGCCGCAACCAACGACTGCGCTGGCTTTATGGCGTCTGCTTCTTCTTCCGTCGCTTCCCAAAATACTGAACGCCAAGGTCCGTTTAATGTCACTATTCACTTGATGAAGGTCAGATTAGATCAATAACGTTCATTACACAATTAGCTGAGATAAACACAATCCAGGACAGATTTATCTACATAGGTATATATTATGGGATAAAAATATTGTGCCAGCAGATGTGGAAATCCCAGCAAGGAGCTGATTAGCATATTTTTTTTTACGTTTTGTTCTCGTTTTTAGCAATTTTGTTTTTTGCCGGTAATTTTCGTTTCTTCACTTATACTGTCTGCAATGTCTTGTAATTTGGGTTCATTCTGAATCATACATTTTCTACTGGAAAACTGTCACTATAGGTTTCTTCAGTCGTTAGGATGGTGTGGCTGACAGACTGGCTACATATCGCGCGTATAGACCACGTTGATGTAGTTAGAGTGCTGAAAATTTCAACATTCACTCGCTTATTATGTCTAGAAAAAAGTTTCTTTTTTCGTTTTTCAATAAATCTTCCCTCTAAATAGATTATTAATGGGAGGTCAATTTGTAATGTAAGTTTAGATTATTTTGTGCGTGGCAGAGTTTGTTTTTTGGGTTTTTTGGTTTTTTTTTTCTAAATTAAAACTTCTTTAATGACCACTACCTGATAAGAGAGAAGTAATTTATTCATTGATTACCTTAATTTTGATTGAGCACTTCTAAGATGGCGTGCAGCCAAAAGACGTTGGGCACGTGACAGTGTCTTTTTAGTGACTAACCACTCCTGTTGATATATTTCTATTCATGTGTTGATTTTTTCAGTTGTTGGCTGTATCAACACACGTACAAGCCAACATTAATATATACGCATACGTATACGTCGTCCTCACTCTCTCTTTCTACCTCTATTTATTTCACATCCTCTCTCACTCCTTCCCCTTTCTCTCTCCCTCTCTTCTGATATATCAAAAGATCGACGTAGCTTGTATTTTTCTTTCTATCTTTTAACGATCGTCCCTCTCTCGTCAATTCATTCATCGGTTTAGCACACTTTTAGCTCTTCATACACGTATCTAAATCTGATCATTATCTATCAATCAACTACACACTACACACACACTACACAAACACTACACACACACTCCCCCTCCCTCTCTCTTTATATATATATATATATATATATATATATATATATATATATATATATATATATATATATATATATATATGCGAACAGTACTGTCGTAAGTATTTGAACTAACTGACATTTTGCTTCTAATCACCAGGTTTAGAGAAAACCAGCACCTTCCCTACACACCAGTTTTAACCTTGTATCGTGTTTCTCTAAATTATTGTGAACATATCAATGAAAATAAAACTGTTCAAATGCTTACCAACGTTGCTTTTATAGGATACTTCTCATAAGTATTTGAACAAGCACAAAAATCTTTTTTTTTTTCGCCTAAGATTGCAGGGACCATTGAAGATGATGAGTAGAGGTTGTCCAGATTAACTTTTCAGTTTGTCATCTCTTTCATGTAGCTGTGTGAATTTACTTTTCACATCTCGCTGAATATATATATATATATATATATATATGGAAATGTTTGAAGTATCCGTCTCTGATATGTTTGTCAGCAAAAGTCTCTCAATAGCACTCAGTGAGGAACGGCCATTTTAGTAAAGACTGACGCGACTAACCCGCAAATCTTTGCTGGTGCCATTCGGGCTACATAATCTTATAGGCAAACGTACTCGAAAGCAACCATAACAATAAATTCTCCCAATAACACCTCAATCTATAAATAAAAAGAGGAGACATTGAAAAGTCGGTAATAGTTTTCTCTATATTCATAACTTACCAAATGAACAATTCCATCGCTGTTCCCCCATGTTTGAGTTTGTTCAACCCGCGACATTCCACATCTGCTTGTGTAATTTTTAAATGATAAACCTGGGTATTCGTCAGAAATAAATATTCTCACTCTACTCGAAGACCAATTCCACTAAATAATTCTTGGTTCTGGAATGGTGGGTTTTGTGATCAGTCAAGAACTTTACCGTTGAAGGTTTAATTGGTGCTCATTTTTCTTTTTTAAATGTGATAATTCATTTCAGACATTTTGGCCAATTATTTGGCCAAGTTATTGTTCACTAGACTCAGTTTAATTTCAACACAAGACCACAGCTAAGGGGTACCTGATGAGGCCTGAACTCACTACAGCTGTAATGATCAGAAATTTCAGTTACATATCCTAGTGTAATGATTCGTGAATATATAGTTTGAAAATTGAGGAAACTAAGATCTCATGTGAGATGGAGTATAATCTATTAAAGGTGCTGCATCAATTTGGGGGACATTAGACGTTTTTTAACACAGGAGGAAATGAAGTGATAAAGACAATCAAATTGCATAGAATCATAATTCTATTTCTCTCTCTCTCTCTCTCTCTCTATATATATATATATATATATATATATATATATATATAGCAGGAGTAGAGCATCTGCGTCTGGGTCTGAAGCGAAGGTTTCGACCTTACCCAGCGGTACTGGAAGGGATACTGAATACTCTATAGCCACACTGATCTGTTATAATACAACGAAACAGCTGTCTGATGTTGACATCAATCAATTATATATATACATATATATATATACATGCATATATATATATATATATATATATATATATATATAAAACTCTCTCCCCTAACGGACTCGACACCAAACCAACAACCTCACATCCCCACTTTACCCTCCCTCAGGTATATCTAACATTTGGGAAATTCACAGTCATTGTATGGTATTCCACTTATACAAATCAAAGTCAACAAACTTTCAATGACCTTTTACTTCGGAGTATGTCCAACTTCCTATTGTTCATATATATATATATATATATATATATATATATATAAGGTTGTGTTCTATCGTTTCTTCTGCGACAAAAGATTTCATTCCACATAAGTGTCTAACAGTTCACGCGTTTATTGAATCTGAAAGTTTCCAAACAAACCTCTTCTACGTAAAATGTGGCCGAAGGTAATGACTTCTTGAGGGTCACTTAGTTTTCTAATTTTGTAACAGATGAATAAATTCATCAGGTTCAGGTTTGCGCTCAAATCATTCACAGCCATTCAGCATATTCACATTCTTGATAAAAATCAACGTCATTGAATGTATAACCAGTAATAATAGTTATCTCAATACTCGTAGAAACTGAATAAGAGAAATGGACTTATGTGAATAATTCCTGCAAACTAAGTAGACGAAATGATGTAAAATTTCATCCACCTATGTTCCTGTGTATGAACGGATTTCTGATCTTTTTATTCAATTTCCAATCATTTTTAAAGGATAATTATTTAGATTTTGTTCACTGAACCTTGTTGCATAACGCTTTGTGATATGATTGAATTTCTACAAAATGACTGAGAAAATTCTTGATGGTTACTACTCTAAACTTTTAACCTTACGCATTAGAAGTGACGTTACCTCCTGCTCATCTATCTCCAAATATGTATATCTCTTATATTGTTACAACTTGAAATAGTATTGTTGAGATGAAACCTTATGCGCTTCGCCTTCTCAAAGGCACCATCAGAAGTGAGTAGAGAAAATTGTGAAATTAACAACCTGTTGAAAAATTTTGAAAAATGGGATAACAGTGGTTCTCGTTGCTTTTCTAATATTATATTACGGAATTTTAGATGAATGTTATACGAGATTCACTAAAAGAATTCTAGGTTAAAATATCCAGGAAGCTTTTTTTTATCGTATTTAACATAGGATTTGATAACATTTTCATCGCTTGAATATTCAAAATTTTCTGTCTTTGCAATCTTTCTCAACCTTTCAAGTTGCTTACTCGCTGGTTGTGGTTCACTGGTTTGTTTTGATTTTTTGTGTGTTTTTTTGTTGTCGTTTTTTGTCACAATCTGGGCTGTTACCAGAAAATTAAATCGATATGAATTTATCTGATGGAATCAATAGTTATTCGTATCTTCAACCATTTAACAAATGCCCAGATTTACCTGGGGCGACAAGCAATATTGATCTTTTGCAAAATGCTCAAGGCCTTACAATGTCAAATCATATTTAATATTTTTAGTAGAGATTTTCATTTGAAGCTGAATCCTGTTTTATCAGTGACAAATTACGTGAGAGTTTTCTTACATTACTTCACTTATTGCTTTTTTTCATTTTTGTCACACTCCTGTTCAAACCTGGAATTGGCTTTCTTTTCCTACAATAATTAAACAACAAGAACGACAAGAATAATCCTCAACAAATTCAGGGGAGAAAAATTAACATTCCCCAACATGACTTCGTTAACATTAGAAATCCTGACCAACTATAAACCAACTGCGCTAGATTGACATATCTACCAAAATGTACCTTGGAGATACGCTTATATCATTCTAATAAGTAAATACTTTGATTATAAATAAATATTTTTTCTATATCTATACTTATATATACAATAGAAATTTACAGAAATCATTTCCAGTTGAAAAAGTAGAGGTGGATATCAACCCTGCAGCTGCCAGGCTTGTTTTCTCTGATTTTGCTTTTTGTTATCTTTTTCTGTATCTTGATAGAGAAAAGTTTCCTTCCTCATATTTTCAATTTGGATATAAACCTTTCTCTCATAGCTAAACGATTGTTGATTAGTGTGTCAATGGTTTTATAAGGATAATAAGATTTCAAAGTATCTCTTGATTATGATTGGTTGTGATAGACTGACTGAATCATCTGATATTTCCCCGACAAATTATTGGTTCTTCATCTCAACTCTTTGTCGACATAATCCAAAAACTGTCGGTTATAAAAAGTTCAAGTCCCAAAAGGTACCAAATACTTGTAAAATATAAAATTTTATAGTTTGGTTAAGTGGGACTTGTTGAGTTGAAAGTAGGTATTAATCGTATGTATTGCAAGTCTTGGAAGTAAGTTTAGATGCTCAGGAATTGGCAATTATAAAAAAACAAGATAATTTATCTTTATTTTTTTAAAATCATTTTAATTGATCTTCTGTATATTGAAATGATTTTATCGCGTGACCATTTCAGTCTCACAAAAAATTACTTTAATGATTTCTTCTTAACTAACCATTTGTGGAGTATATATTTACTTCAGGCACCCGGATCTCTAATGAGGAAACGACGAACAACATTCAGTTTTGAATGTTTAGAGATGAAAAACTTGTAACTAAGGATGTTACATGGAGGTAAGGTAATCCGAAAAAAATGGTGGTAGTTATTTGACAATGCTTAAGTTAAAGGTTTGAGAACAAACATGTCACATTTCAATATCATAAGGATAGGCATGAAGTATTTCCCTGAACTTGTGTCATCGTTTTGAAAGGCAAAACTCTTGTAAGAAACTTAGCTGTTTACATGTCTGAGCGTAGTACTAGGCTGGAGGAAAGGGATATATATATATATATATATATATATATATATATATATATATAGGTTCAATGTATATGATCAATAATGACAAATGAATTGGCAAAGAAAGAGATTATGTTGGAAAAATTGATGTGCAGAGGAAATGCTCCTCTGCCAACAGGTTAAATGCATATCAATAAGCCCATAGCCCGATGATGAAAAGAGCATTACACATTTACACATCAAATTTATTTCTCAGCATAATCTCTTCCTTTGTCAATGCACTTAATTCATTGGTGATTATTGACTGCATACATTGAACATTATACGACGAACATTTCAGATTAAAATTCAACTTATAACATATATATGAGTGTGTATGTATAGTAAGTGTATTCACGCATGAGTGTGTATGTATAGAAGTGTATTCACGCATGAGTGTGTATGTATAGTAAGTGTATTCACGCATGAGTGTGTATGTATAGTAAGTGTATTCACGCATGAGTGTGTATGTATAGTAAGTGTATTCAAGCATAAGTGTGTATGTATAGTAAGTGTATTCACGCATTTCCATATAAATATACGTTGCAGTTCTGTATTCACATCTCTTGTATTCACATCCATATTTACGTATGTATATGCAAAACTCAGTCAGTTTAATTGTTAATGGCAATATCAATATGTATGTTCGTACGTGCGTGTGGCTGATGTGTATAGAAAAATAGGGAAAGGCTTAAACCTAGACGATAAATCAAGAAAAGAAAAAAAATTGTATCAATACATCAGACAGGTTGCAAGATAGGTACTTCTATGGATGAATTCGTAGAGATGATTGGATGGTTAAAAAGTGGTTGTACCGGTCTGTTTGGGACTCCGACAGTATTCATGAACTTAATAGGGATAATAAAAAGGAAAAAGAATTGGTAGGACGAATGGATGAATACAATTGAGAAAATTATGTGATTTTCATGTAACCTTAGAACATATAATGATTGCAATTGGTACTTGCATTACGAGATGGAAAAGAATCGATTTTCAAAAAAAAAGAGACAGGTCTGGTTAGTCACTCAATTGAGACCGTCATGTGATTCATGTCTTTTGGCAGCTTGCCGTTTCGGGGATGATCAATTTCAAAAAAATATAAGATATTATAAATGAATCAGCAACTTCTTTCACCTCTTATTTGAGCAATGATCACTAAAAGATCTGAATTTTCAAAAAAAAAAAACACCAGCAAAAACAAGCGTGACGCTATTGGGGATCAATGTAGCGTAAGTTTACAATGCAAATTGAACCCAGCACTAAAAAAACTGGGGGGGGGGGGCATAAGAAGAAATAAATGTCAAAATTTTCAGCCGTCTAGCTCCATTGCTGCAGCCTCTACGCATGATACATACTATATGTATGTGTTCACACACAGGCACATACATAGATACATACAGAGAAAGCCAGCCGAACCAACTTGAAAACTGAAGAAACTTATGTTGACAGTTTTGGTGACAGTTTTAGTTGATTGTTTCTAATATCAAGGGAGATGGTGTATTAAAAAGATAGACATCACAAGATAAGTATAGGTATAAGTGAAATAGATATGATATGAGAAAAGAGACGATAGGGAAATAAGACCAGATTAAACAGAGGGAGAGAGGGGACAGAGGGGACAGAGGGGAGAGAGGGGAGAGAGAGGGAGAGCTTGACTTTGAAAAGATATATTAAGCAAAAAAAAATGCATGAAAGATGAGAAGAGGGTAATTGTTTGGATAGGGTTCGCAAAAATGAAAAGTATAGGTACTGTATACGATAGAAGAGCATAACGTAAATTACGCAGACAATTTGGAACAAATGTTTACTTTTCATTTAAATGAGTTCGTGTGGAAAAAAAAACAGAAATTTACAACGAAAAATTATTTAATCATTTTATGAAACTAATTTCAATTGTATATTCATTTATGTGTTACAATTATAGAAAAATATTAACTGGTTCTTAAGTAAATGCAACTCCGACCCTAAGCAATAACCTTAAACACTAACCCTAAACACTGAGCCTAAATCATACCCTTTGTAGCAGAAGTTAATAAAATAAGTTATTAAAAGGGCAAGTTTTCTGCTTTCATTTATTCCGTGATTAGTTAACAGCAGCATGAATGGTTGTGTCTATACTAGTTACCGCCCTTTTCTAAACAAATACCAAGAAGATGATGGTGCAGAATGGAGAGGTTAAAAGAAAAGGGAGGACAGCGGGAAAGGATAAAGTCGGAAATGGTGAATAGAACGTGTGTTAAGGAGTGAAATAAGGGAAATCATTTATAAAGGGGATTCATAGAGAGTTGAATAGGGTGGAAGATAAGAATAACTGAGAATAACCGATGAATCCAGAAAGAGTGAAACTAGTAGTCGGGTGGACAATATGAAATAGAAGAAAAGGCAGAAAAAAACACAAATAAAACGAGAGAAAAAAAAGAAAAGAGAGAGGTTTACAAAAGTAAGTAAAGAGAAGAGGTGAAAAGAGAAAGAAAGTTTGAGTATGGACGTTCGTGGCCTCTTTATCAGGAAGTAGGGTGAGGTGGAAAATTATACATTTCTAAGGTTATGGGAGTAGAATGATATATATTCGGAATATATCTTAGCAGCAACCCTCTAACCTGTGAAGAATAACAGAATATCTTTTTATATGGGTGCATCAAGTTGAGTTTCCGTAAAACAATTCAACTGCACCATTATCCTTTAGTGACAAAAAGGTTCCAACCAACCCTGTCACCCAAAGGGAGAAGACCTGATTCAGTGGGTGAGGAAATGTTCCGTTTGCACTCACCCACCTTGTAGACGCCCATGGGTATGGATTCAAAAAGAAAAAGAACCCACCGTCACAGTCAATAATTGAACAACTATAGCCTCAAAAGTTGAAGACCCGTCAAAAGAATTCCATTGAAGAATAAACATAGAATAAATTGTATTTATGATATCTTTGGCCTTTTCCACAGGAAACCGTCCAAAATAGAGTCGAACACGTCTGGAAACATCTTGGTCAATCTAAATGTTTTTTAATAAACTATACCCGTCAAAATTAAATTCCAAAAAGGTCAAAATAGCTTTCTTTCTAAAATCAAAACAAAAAAGGGAGGTTGTAGTGGAGTACTGATGTAAATTTCTAAATACATAAAACTGAGTCAAGAGAAAGAGATGGTATGAGTATGGATGCCCATTGCCACGTTTAGTGGCCATAGTCATTCAAGGGCATAAATAGTAGAGTATTAGAGAAGAGGGATCAAAATAAGAGCTTGGTGAAAGAGCTGAGTCAAGTAGAGAAACGAGGGTTGAAGATGGATTTGAACTAAAATGAAACAAATTCCAAAAGGGACTGAAAATTGAACAAAAATAGAAAGATCTCGCAAGACAGCAACATCATAAGATAAGAAAAATGAAAGGCAAAAATGTATACTGATGAGTCAAAAAATACAATCTGTTATTTAAGAAGCGGATACTTGAATCAAATAATAATTTGTAAACTACAGGAAGGAAAGCATGAAAAACAAAGTAAACAAGGTTGGTTGCATCAGGGTCAAATTCAACATCTACTATGACTGAAGATTAATACTGCAATTATTGCATTGTATGTATAACAAATTGAAAATATTTTTTTAAAAGTTTTTTGTATAAAGGTATTTATCTATTAGAATGAAATAAGAACGTGTGTATCTGTAGTATGAAATATCGTTTGTAACAAAGACTTGTCAATTTAACTCAGCCAGTAAGACAGCCTTCTGACAATCCGTTAGTCGCAAGTTTAAATCACGACAGGAGAATGTGAATTTTTACATGTCGATTTACACCACTCATTTTTGCGAGGATTGTTCTTGTTGTTCTTGTTATGATAGGGAAAACGGTAAGTCAACGTTAACACTTACAATACAGGGAATAAAATGGTGTGTTCGAGTAATCAATAGACTGTAGAAAAGTGAAAGAGAAAAAAAAGAAATACTGTAATGAAGAGATACTGGAGAGTGATTGAGAAAAGTAAGAATATATAAAGAGAAAATGTTGGTTGGAGCAGAAATGGTGTGAGAGGGATTTAATATGATGTCTAGCACTTTAAACGTCAGTCAATATTTCACTAAATAATGCACCTCTAACTCTGTAGCACCCCGGCCTCTTCTTCCCGCGCTGAATGACGTCATTTTGCAGTATTATATAATCCTGGAACAAGAGTCCAAAATACTCGACTGCATTCATAATTTTTCCATTTTCACTTTTTGAATCCTACACTCGACATTTCACTTCTTTTTTTTTCTTCGTTCCTATTTGTCTCTTTTCTCTCTTCTTTCTTCTTTCATTCAATTCGTCATCTCATCTATTCCTACATTTTCTCTTCTCTTCTATTTTCTTTCTCTCTTTCTTTCTCCAGTTTTGAACACGTTTATTTCTTATGGATCTTTTTCGTTTATTTCCATTGCGTATCAAGAATTATTTTCTCATTATTTGAAACTCAACAAAAATTGTCTCGAAAACCGTCAAGATTGGTTTCTTCCGTATTGAAGTTGGTTGGCTGTCTTGCTGACTGACTGTCTGGCAGGCTATGTATGCATTGCGCATACAGGCCGCCTCAGGGGAGCTAGAGGACTGAAAATTTCAAATATTTACTCCTTATTATGTATAGAAAAAAATTTTTTTCTTCATTTTTTTAATTACAACACATATAAGTTTTTTTTAAAGCAGGTTCAATTCACAATGAATTTTTTAAACTAAATTGGTCACTCATTTGTGCCAGGCAGCATTTATGCTTGTTTTTTGAAAAATCAAACGTTTTTTGTGATCACAAAAGTCTAGAGAAGTAACTTATTCACCCTTTTTTCATTTTTTGCTATTGATCACCCCCAACGCAGGATCCTGTGGAAGTTTCTCTTGTGACTAACCAGACCAGTTTCTCTTGTCTCTTATCTTACCTCTCGTTTCTTCAAAATGCGCTTTTAGGTTTTATTTTTCAATAATTTTTGTCAAAATCCAACCCAAATCAGGAATGAAATTGGTTCTTCTATTGTAACAAGAACAACAAGAACAATCCCCACCATATTAAGCGGAAACATAATTAACATTTTCCTGTCATGATTTGAATTTACAGCCGACTTATTGGTACATTGGTATCTTATCAAGTGAGATAAATTTACATGTCTTACAAATTAACCAAAATGTTTGTTAGAAATACGCAAAGGCTTATTTCTTCCTGATAAATAAATCCATATATGAAGTTGAAATTACAATATCATGATTTGGAATCCTAGCCAATCTATTGGTAGGCTGGTGTCTTACGACTTTGCTGAACAGAAAGGTCTTAAATATCGATGAAATTTATCCTCAAGATACACAAATGCTTATTTCATTCTGATAAATACATTTATGCTAAATATATTTATATATCTTTATAATTCTTTGAAATTTGATAATATATACGATACAAAAGTTGCAGGAATCATCTTTGGTCGGGATGGAAGTTGGTGTGGAGTTTGACCTCACCGCTGCCAGCCTTGTTTCTCTTTTATTTGCTTTTTAATCGTGTGTTTTGTTTGTTCCCGTGGACTCTCTGTGGAGCATAGGGCTTCGACCACTCCTTTGCAGTTTCAGTATAATGTAGGTCTTTAAGGGATGGATTTGCTAGCCCCACGATCAACCCTCCCCTGGGCTTGAAACCAGCTATGGTGACTGCAGTCAGTAAAACTTTCTCTTAGATGTAGTCTCACGGGGCTAAAGGGTTACATCTGCCCTGCTATTTTACCCATTGCGGTAGGAATAAACTGGATTAACGCCCTCCCAAAACCATTCGTACTAAGTGAGTGTAAACAGCCCTTCTAATTACATGCTTCTTTACTTTTGATTACTGTATTTCTTCTTGGATCTCTGACTTGAATACTTTCTTTCATCAAGTATTCTTCCTTCGTATTTCTTGGCTCTTCTATTCTCCTCCCTCTCCCCCCCTCTCTCTCTACATTTGAGAAACTGTCAACCAAAATTGTCAGCATAAGTTTCTTCAGTTTTTGTCCAGTCTATCTGTCTGGTTGGCTATATACGTATCACGCACATAGGCCACACCAATGGAGCTAGTTGGCTGAAAGGTTGAACATTTACTCCATCTCATGTCTTTTTCCGTGGGTTTTTCAGAGGAAGGGTTTATTTGCAGTGTAAGTTTATGCTAAATTAATCCTGCAGTTCGTGACCGGCAGTTTTTATGCTCGTTCGTTTTTTTTTTTTGTTTTGTTTTTTTTGTTGTTGTTGTTTTGGTTTATTTCACTCTCACAACAAAAAGCGAGAAAAGTAACATCCATTGACCATCCTTATCCCAATGTTTTAATTGATTACCCCCAACACAGCATGCTGCCCAAATACGTTGTTCATGTGACTAACCAGCTATGATTTGTCTTTCTTTACTCTTTTTTTCTCCGTCTCTCTGCCTCTCTGTCCGTCTGTCTCTGTCTCTCTTTATTTCTTTTGAATATATATAAATGTATACATGTATATTTATATCTATCAATTCACTCCATTATTTGTGTCTCTCTCAATCAAAGTCTCTCTTTTTAAGAATTCTCTCTTATCCTCTTTTCACTCTTTTTATTTCCGTCTTTTTACCCGGAATTCTAGATTCGTTCTTTTGAGAACACTTCTAATTTGCCTTTCAAAAAGCTCTCATTATGCATGTCTTCTAACCAAGTTTGTTCAGTGCAAGGAAGACATATCCAGACTAGAAAGTCAATTTCTTCGAGTACTTTAATCCAAGAGACTCTACTTTGTAACTGTCGTCTAAAATCTTTTCGTCCTAATTTGAAAACATCTGAGATTATAGAAAGACGCCAAATTAGTCCTGGCGCTGTAATAGAGCCCTGTAGTAGTTTTTTTTATACATCAGAGAGACCTTCAGTAAGTAAAAATATCAGCTAAAATCCGCTGTGAACAGTACAATATTGTTTCCAACTTATCTGGAATCATCAATCATTTTCTTTCCTGGCTAGACTCCATTACATCTATCTATCTACATACATATAACAGAGATAGACAGACAGACAGACAGAGTTTCTCTTTCGTAGATTAGTCAATAAGTCTTTATCCTAATAAGATATAACTTACATTACACGATAAATATTCATTTTCAACAGAATATTCTTCTTTATCCACACACTTGGCTGAACGTTTCTCCATTAATCACGTAATCGAATTTAATACACTAAAAATTTCAGATCAGAATTCGGCTTGTAACTAGATGTCAGGATAAAGACTTATTGAAGCACACGCGTGTGTATTTATATATATATATATATATATATATATATATATATATATATATATATATATATATATATATATATATATATATATATATATATATATATATATATATATATATATATATATATATATGTATGTATGTATATATATATATATATATATATATATATGTATGTATATATATATATATATATATATATATATATGTATGAAACTAATGGACAATATGGAGGCTCGAAAGTTTGGAAACTGGATTGAATTCATTTACTTTACATGTTTCGAGAAACTGTTTGGTCTCGTTGCCAAACGTCAAATGGGAAAAATGATAAAATGTTGCGAATAGTATGGTTTGAAGAGGGGGTGAGATTATGCAAAGTTATTGTTTTTCCTCAATGTGTTATCTTTATTGGCAAAATACCAATGTGAACATGTTTTCGTCCAACAGTTTAGAACAAAAATTACATATAAAACTAACACATCTTGAAAAAAAACACTACCTACACTTTTGTAAAATCTTTGATTATCCACACTGATGCTCACAGAAAATAACAATGTAGACACACCCTCCTCCTCAACAACACACCTACAACAACGTACACTTACACATGCCACATACATACATACATTGTCTTCAATAACAATCACTTAACTATGTGTGCAAACACAAAACCTTTCTCGATTCCTCAAGTTACACACAAATGATTTTAACTTTGATACGAAGACATCTACTTTTTCGCCCGCTCAAAATAACAAATTTCGAAAAACAATAACCTTACATCATCTCAACCTTCCTTTCCAAACCTTGTTATTCACAAAATTTTATCATTCTTCCCACTTGACGTTTTGACAACGAGAGCAAACTGTCTCTCGAAACATGTAACGTAAATAAATTCAATCCAGTTTCCAAACTTTCGTGCCTCCATATTGTCTGCTAGATTCACTGTGTATCTGTACACACACACACACACACACACACATACACACACACACACATATATTTATGTATATAACGCTCCTTTATTCAGGGTTGAGCACTCTTCAAGTGAGGTAACTCGTTCATTGTAATCTTATGCAATGCTCTTCCATACGAATAGAGCACTTTGGTGGACGTGGAATTAAAGTACAATAAATACATCGCTTGAATTTGGCCTTACTGACCTCCAGTTCCTTACCTTAGGTAGGATATCGGCCTCCAGGTCTGAAGCGAAGGTATCAATCTTACCTCGTGGTACTGGATAGGATACTGGAAGGTCTATAGCCATACTGAAGAGTTGCAATACAATATATATATATATATATGTATATATATATATATAAAGAACCTGGCATCAGGTTATTCGTCGAATTCTGATCTGAAATTCTCGGTGTATTATGTTCAAATTATGTGATTAATGGAGAAACGTTAAGCCAAGTGTATGGTTAAGGATGGATATTCAATTGGAAATGGATTCTGCTTGAGGGGTGATCAATAACAGAACATCCATCCCAATCATTAGATGACGTGTCCCCAAATTTTGTTGGTTATTAATAAAACTGCCTTCAAAAATTGCTTAATACGACTATTTTTTTAAATTTCCTGATAACTTTATTGCTGAAAATATTCCATGTAGTCATTTAAAGCCCACTAATTAAATAAAAGAACCATATACTAAGACTCCAGAATTAATTATTGATAAAAATCGTTCGCTTATTTTCATTTAAACTTACTAATTGTTTTATTGGTAACTAGATTTTGGGGGGAAGCCATCAAAACTTTGCTTTTCATCCTCCTCTTGTTACTACTGACACAACTAATAATACCACTACTACTTCGTTTATAAACCTTTTGAAAGTGGATATCACAAATATGGACGCAAGGATGGTAGATGCATTGTTGAACTTGTTTTTTTATCGAATCTTCTAAGTGAATTGTTCTAACACTTAATATTCCTAATTATCGAATATCTTTCGTTTAATCATTATTATTATTTTTGCAACTATTCATCTTAATCCTAATTTTTGTTGCCTTTTTTTTTTTTTCATTGCGACCAAACTCAGGTTGGTTTCCCTTCGATTGAGAGTAAATGAATGAACAGCGTGGATCTGAATGAGAATAGAACTTACGACCCTTCACGACCCTCTTTGCCGAAGGTTTGTTCTTACCACCGAGCTTAAGAAACTTCTTTTTTTACGTTTTTTACAGGGGGGGGGGGGTACATATGTTACGTATGTTTAGAATAAATTGACCCTTTTGTTTGAATCCAACAGCGTTCGTATTTGTTTTTTGAAAATCCAGCTTTTCTTGGTGATCAATATCCAACGAAAGGTCAGAGGTTTAACATTGATCACGCCTTTTTCCAATTTTTTAATTGATCAGCCCAAACACATTATGTTGCTATAAGACGTCGTAACGGTTTCTATTCGGACACAAAAAGGTCTTTCGTTCTTTCTTAGTTTCTCAGTGTTCAAGCAATTCGTGTTCAAGTCTTGTTTTTTTTTCTCCTTTTTTTTCTTCTTTCTGTCCCTTTCCTTTCTCCCCCCCCCCCTTTGTATTTGTCTTCTGGTGTCATCCCCTCTTCCTTATTCCATCTCTCACTCTCTCACTTTTATTTCTTCTTCAGTCTCACGCCTCCTTACGAACATCCTTCCTTTTTCCTTCTCTCTCTCTCTCTCTCTATTCCTCCGTCAGTCTCATCAACCCCTTCTTTACAGACACCCTTCCATTTCCTTCTCTTTCTCTCTCTCTTTCTCTCTCTTTCTCTTTCTATTTTTCCTTCTGGCCTCCCCCCTTGCAGACGCCCTTCTATATCCTCTCTTTCTCTTTCTATCTATCTCGCTCGGTCTCATATTTCTCGCTCCTTTACAGACACTCTCCCTTTACACCCTTTTCTCTTTCTCTCTCTCTCTCTCTCTCTCTCTCTCTCTCTCTCTGTATTTCTCCTTCTGGCTCACCCCCTCTTGCAGACGCCCGTCCATCTCCTCACCTTCTTTTTCTCTTTCTCTTTCACTCATATTTCCCGCTCCCTTGCACCCTCCCTTTTCACCCCTCTCTCTCTCCCTCTTTCTTTCTTTCTCTCTCTCTCTCTCATTCATTCTTCTCTCTATCTCATAGGCAACCTTCTTTGTCAACCAATCGATTCTCCTTCATAACATCGACGCATTACCACTGTACTTCCACTTTCCTGTTGGCCTGATCTGGCATCTACCCATTGAATAGGTTGTGCCGGTCTCACCACAGGCGCATAAAAGAAAATTACGACAATTAACCGCTAGACTGTAGCAAAATAATTATGAAGGTAAATTAAATTTTGCATTCTCTTATTGATCACCCCTCCCCGTTTCCGCTCTCTACAGCTTTAAATATGTGACATTCAGCGCGGATTGTTCGTGTACACATTCATTGAAAGCCTGTTAATGAATTCTATGAATAAATGCAGCAAAGTGTGCGAGATGCTATCTGCAAAGATGTGTGTGTATATGTGTGTGTGTGTGTGTGTGTGCGTGCGTGCGAGTGCGTGGCTGGATGTATGAGTCGGTAGATAAGTAAGGCGTTATGTAATGTGCGTAAGAAGGTATATCTTTTTTTATTGGAAAATTCCTTTATTTCAAATAAATATATGTGCGTGTGTGTGTATGTGTGAGTGCTTGGATGAATGTGTAGGCTGGTGAGTAGGTCATTATGTAATGCATTCGATGAGATATATATATATGTATATATATATATATATACATGTTTCTTTTATAAGAAAACACCAATTTTCTTGTGTATGTGGGGGTATGCGTCTGTGTGTATCTGCCTGGATGGATGTGTTGGCAGATGAGTACGTTGTTATGTAATGTGCGATATATACACACACACACACACACACACACACATATATATATATATATATATATATATATATATGTGTATTATATATATATATATATATATATATATATATATATATATATATATTATAAGAGATTTATTCATGTGTTCCTGTGTATGTATGTGTTTGTGTATATGTGTGCATGCATGTTTCAGTGTGTGTGTGTGTGTGTGTGTGTGACTGGATGGATGCGTAGGTGGATATCTGGCTGGCTGGTTACGTGTGTATTACGCATACAGGCTGCACGAATGGAGTTAGCAGGACTAAAGGGGTTAAAAGTAGTCAAAATTGTTAAAAGAAAAAGATATTTACTAAGAAAGCATAATAAAAAATTAAACAATCATTTTTGGTTAATTCGTATATTTCTAGATTACTAAAACACTTATTATATGAAAAATGTTTCAAATGTTTCTGATGAAGATGAATATTTTTTTAGAAAAGATTTTGAAAATATTTTTGTTAAATCGATTTAATTCTATGAAAATCTTCTAAAAATTCCTCATGAATATCGATTATTTTAGACATTGTAAATCTACAACATATTTCAACAAAAAAAACTAAAAAAATACTGAAAAAAAGCAATACTATAGTTTATGTTGCAGTTTCAAATGTTTCAGATTTAGGGCATCAGTTAACCCTCATCAGACTAATTTCAGGAAAAAATTAGTCGATCTATGCTCTTCAAGGATGTATTTTTAAACAATGCGAACCTTATTCTAATCTCTTTGACATTTGTCATAAAATTAAACAAGGTTATGACATAGCAATGTTTCCGCTGATATTTTTTTGCAAATTAACCTTTTCATGAGTAAATTCAGTTAACACTGAATAAATACCAAGAGTTTCATTGAATTTCATTTATTAGTTGAATTTTAGTAGACTTCTAAATTATTTGTGTATATTTGTCACTCAGATTTATCATTATTAAGTTTTTGAATAAAGCAGAAATTTGCTCAAATAGCTGAGGCAGACGACAAACGCGCACACACTTCACTCGGCTGCGAACGCAAGACGACTAAAGCGGAAGCAGAATTTCTATTGTCTTTATGATTCCTTTTCAAATGAAGCTTGAAACAACGTCCACGGCTCACAGACTGCATATCGTGGCGTGTTTTATTTAGACTGAGGTTGAAAGGCAAACGAGAAGAATGTCTATCTAAAATGAAATTGATAATCGTTCACTGAATTAGGCATTGAATTTAGGGCATTGGGTAACAAATCGATGGATTTGGAAATCTTCATACTTGATAATTAACCTTTATAATTTTTGTCAGGGTAGGCATTACCCACGTTACCGACGCAGACTGCGCGTTTCTGAAACTAATGTAAACGTATGTTTGCAAAGTCTGAGTGAAAAATCAACACTGATATATTGTCTATAACTTTGAAAAGAGTTATTAAGATGAAAATAATTTATTAAGACATTAAGATATCTTTTTTCGATCCTTGTCTTTGTCACCATGAGGTTTCAACCAATCTATTCTTTTGCCCTCGTCTGGTGTATAATGGAATAAAAGAGGTATTTTTTCCGGAGAAACAGATTCGATATTCAACATTGATCTTAAAATTTCATACCCCTGAAAACATCTTCAAATATTTTGAAACGGAGAAAGATAATCGGAGGCGTATCCATAAATGAGTTTCATCTTATTTTCAGTTAACACATTTCAATTTTTCTAAATTCTTTCTCTAGCACGCACACACACACACACACACACATATATATATATATATATAGATAGATAGATATCTATACATATATATATATACACACACACACACGCATATATATATATACATAAATATATACATATGTACCTATACATATATATATACACACACACACACACACACATATATATATATATATATATATATATATATATATATATATATATACCAACACATAAGTGTATTTATGTTCACATTATCTATTATATGTATCTTCTTATACGAAACAGTTTTATCCAGTATTATCCATTGTGCATGTGTGTTTATCATTCATACATTTCTCTGGGGATATATATTCCATGCATGTATATATACAATGGGTATATGTGTGTGTATGTATGCATGGGTTTGTGCAAGCGTGTGTGAGAACAAATCTTTCATTCACACGTAGTTTGTATAAACTGTATTCGTTAATGACTTCACTCACTTTAGTTCCAAATAATTACAATTAGAAACTGCCAACTAAAACTATCACCAAAACCTCCAGCATGGTTTTCTGGCTGGTTATGCATGTATCACACGTATCACCAATGGAGCTAGATGGCTGAAAAGAGGTCCAATTAACCATGTAGGTTTATGCTGAATAGATTCTTTTATATAGAAAATCAGACTTTGTCAGTGATATCACCCCCCATAAAAGTCGATAGACGTTACTATTTCATTGATCATCCCTTTTCGAATTTTTTAATTGATCACTCACAGCACAGCATGCAGCCGAAGACGTTGGCCACGTGCCAGTTACCATAGAGTGACTGATCAAACCTGTCAGAGAAGCGTTCAAGTCGTCTTGAGAAAGCCAAACATCAACTCGGAGAAATTTACTGGAAATTCTTCCGTTTAAAATTACCGAATATTTATGAGGCTTTAAAATGGTTTGTTTTTATGTTTCAATGATTTAAGACACGATGAAGTTTCATCGTCAAACACCAAATTAAAATATGCGTTTATTGATTTAACGGTGCCAAGGGAGAAAACATTCAAGAAACTGAAAGATGGAAAGAAAGTAGAGATGCCTTTTCTTCTTCATCCGTCATTTGATATCTGTTGTTACACATTGGTTTTCCCCATGGTCGGACAGTTTTTCGCTTTTCTGCGTCACGGCGCCAATACATTCTGAAACTGTCCATATCATCACGACATCTTACTTTTTACTGACCACAACGGTCTCCGGGGGATCCATGTTGTGAATCGGGATGTTCTGTGGTGGTCTGATATTCTTGAAACATGACCAGCCAATTTCATTTAAGTTTGCAAATAGCTTCTAGAATATCACTGACACCAGTTTTTTCACCGATATATTGTGCTGTTTTGTGGTGTTTCCATGTTATGCTGAGCATCATCTCTCGAACATGTAGCATGGTTCTTCGTTTGCGAAACGATTTCTTGCTCACGTTCCAAGGATGTTCTGGTTTCAGACCTTTTCAAGATCAATGGTATCTTCTTTTTGTCCGCAGTCTTTAGCTGTAAATCACACGCTACAACAGGTATTGAGTGAATTTCACAGAATTGGTAAGAGTTAAGTGGCTCTTAGTTTCCTATCTATAAACTAAAATAAGCCCACAAGTCAAAATGGAAAGAGAGGGTAAGCTGTTACTTCAATTCATCAAAGAAAAGATCATAATCAACTTTCTGGAAAGAAAGAAGAGTCAGAAAACCAAAATTATGAACAAAGTAAAAAGGACAGAAAGAGCATTCATATATGTTTCAGAGTTGGATAAAGTATAAAGACAGGTCTGATTAATCACTCAATAGAAACTGTCACCGACTAAGGTCATTTAGCAGCATGCTATGTTGGGGGTGATTAATTATAGCATTGAGAAAAGAGGTGGTCAATGAATAAGTTATTTCTCTCACAAAAAGTCCGATTGAGGAAAAAGAAAGCGTAAATGCTACCGGACTCAAACCTAGGGACCAATTTAACATAAACTCACATTGTAAATTCAATCCTTTTTTTAAAAACCTATTCCCTCGGGTCCAAAAAAACAATAAACCATTTTTTTACAAGACATAAGGAGTAAATACTTTTTTTCAGCCCTGTAGCTGAAGTGCGACCTGTACGCACAATAGATTGATAGATAGCCAGTCAGATCAACTTGAAAACTAAAGAAACCTATTTTGACAATTTTGGTTGATGGTGGACAATATTCAGATCATGTTTCACACCATCAATGCTTATTCATTAAATTGCATAATAAGTTGCTTAATGTTATGCAATCCTGATTTTCTCTGTTTCCGAAGTCTTGGAAGATTCTATCAGGTTTTTTTTCTATCTTTACTTTTAGTCAGCTTGAGTGAAGTCTTTCGGCCACTTTCTGCATCAAAGGGTTAGTAAGAAGTAGTTATTTATCCCCCAGGATTGAGAATAGTATAAAATAATGTTCGAATAGCTTATTGATATTAAAGTTGTGAAGTTAGACACTCTAAAAAAATGACATATTTACCACCATCATCACCAGGAGCCTTGTAGCGCCCGTCGTAGGGAACAGACCTTCTCAAAGATTTACTAGACCTCTCTATCGTGGGCGTCACGGAGCCCATACTTTCTGGACATATCTAGTTTGTCACGCCATCCTATATTTTGTTGTTTCCGGTTTCGCATGTGACCACTGGTGATCCACGTTATGAGTCGTGAAGTCAAGCGATGGTCATTCCCTACTTGCAACATGACCAGCTCATTGCCATATGAGTTTTCTGATGGATTCCATGATATCTTGGATTCTTCTTTTTGTCGCTAGCGGAATTTTCTTTATAGAAAAAAATTAGGAGACGAACATTGGGCAAGGCGCTTATTCACTCATAGTTTGAGAATGTCGAAATTGTGCTTGCCGGGAAAACATTCGAAAGGGAGTTTATTCCACATGGCAGATGTTCTTGAGAAGCTATTTGTGTAGAACTGATATATATATATATATATATATATATATATATATATATATATATATATATATATATATATATATATATATATATATATATATATATGTTGGAGTATATGAATGTGTGTATGTGTAGGTGTATATGTATGTCTCTGCACCGAAAGCTCGTCCAATGTTTGATGCACTTTTTGTTTACTTTTGGTCAGCCTAAGCACGCCCTTTTGGTGACTTTTCACATTGAAGGGTTCGTATGAAGAGAGTTATCTATTCCACAGCATTAGTAATAGTAAAAAAAAGAACAAAAAGGAAACCGTTAAAATAGCTTATTGGTGTTAGATTTTAAAGTTGGTACCACTACAACATGGCCTGTCTAAGATGAAGACTAAAAGGGATTAAAAACGCAGTAAAAGACTTTAAAATGATTTCTATGAGTTGGAAACATTGAAAAATGAAAAGCAACAAGAGAATTGATAGAGATTAACATTAGGTAAAGCATTTTTTTCTCACTGGAATTAAAAAATGTCGAGATTGTACTCATCAGGAAACATTCAGAAAAGAATTTATTCCACATGGTAGATCTTCCTGAGTAGAAAATATCAACGTGGAACATGCAGCTGGCTAGTCATTGATATATCTCATATATTTCATGTTCAATTGTAAAATTTGGCACATCGGTGTCATGCCAATGGAGTCAGCAGATATCGAAAGGATGATGACAGCCATTTAAAAACTGATCTGCTGAATGTAAAAGTACGTTTAAGATATGAGGTATCGCATACTCACACATACAAACACTCATACGAATATACGAATCTGTGTTCAGACAATCAAATTTATTCTCTTATTCTTCGATGTTGATACAACGTTTCAGACGATCCTTTCTTCGATCATCTTCGGCCACAAAATGGGATATCTGAAAAAAAATAGTACTAAACAGAAAATTCAAACATCAACCATAATATTCTTTTTCAGCAGGGAACTAGGAGAGACTCCCTTTCGGATTATTATATTTTATGCCCGGAGAGGGCTGTTGAATGAATCCGCCAAAAGGTTGTGTCAACGAAGATGGTAGGTAGAGGTCGGATTGTCCATTCGAAAATTAGTATACCAATTTTGTTTTGGACAATTCGACCTCTTCTTTCAATCTTCCGTGTACTCACGACGTTTCAACTGATCCATTTTTTCTGGCCTTTTCAGGAGAAATTGTAATATCCGCAAGGAAAGAGTCTCTCCTATCATTCTCTCCTTTCGAAGATGAGAAGAGGAGATCGAATTGTCCGAAACAAAGTTGGGATTGTTATCTCTCTTCTCAAAATTATGGACAATAAACCTACTTTGTATAAATGAATCACTGTAATCCATGCGTGTACCAGAATTAGTTACCCCCCCCCAAATTATCTGAAGAACAATCTAAAAATATGAATCTAAAATACCAACTCAAGATTTGGCATTGTCGTTAGTCTAAAAACTATTTTAGGTGATGCTTAGGGGTGTACTCACGCAAATTTCTAAGACTGTAGCCGCAAAAATGTGACTAGGAGCACCGGAGACACACGCAAGAAACTATTACCCACTTGGTAGATAAGTCAGTGGGTCTACGGTGATCCGATACATTTATGAATCTGTGTATGTTGTAGTGACTATGATTTTGTCACGATGTCATTTCTGAATATTCGTAAATTTTCACAAGTCTCATTGCATTCGAGATCTTTGTCAATAGTTTTGTCAACTGCTTTCGGTAGATTCGTCGTGATTGGTTGACGAGTCTGATTTTTTTTATTCATGTTAATACAGCGGGGAAATTAATAAAAAGGAGTTGCAGTCATTAATCTTCAATGGAAAAGCCTGAAAGGAATTTTTCTGCTTCTATATGTGAAGATGTGTGGGCACTGAATGCAATATTCATGCAGTCTATTTGTTATCATTACAAATGTACTTGTGTGAATGTAAGCTTATGTGTGTGATTTAGTGGAGATTTATATATTTGCATATTTCGGCTCTGGTCTGTCTGTGTATAATAATGGAATTACATACATGAGTGGCTTGGTTCGAGAGTAATCGATTTTTTTATCAGAAAACGTCAACCAAAACCGTCAGCATAGTTGGGTTTTTTTTTCGGTTTTAAGGTAGTCTGGCTGACTACGTATGTATGTATCGTGCTTATAGGCGGTAACAATGGAGACAGAGGGCTGAAATCTTCAACATTTACTCTTTATTATGTCTAGAAGTAACAGGTTTTTTCGTTTCTCCAAAATGATCCCATTGATTGAGGGAGAGGGGGTTCAATTTGCAATGTACGTTTATGCTGAATTGATCCCCTCGTTAATGTCCAGCAGCATTCACGTTTGTTTTTTTTTTTGTGATCACTGCCCCACAAAAGACGAGGGAAATGTTTTATTCATTGATTGCATCCACTCCAATTTTATGATTGATCACCCCCAATATTGAATATTGGTCACATGACAGTTTCTATTGAACGACTAACCAGGCTTGTTTATATTTCTGTTTGCACACTGATCCATGAATTTGAATGACTATGTCTAGTATGAGAAAATGTTTCAACTTTTATATTTGTGTATGATATATATATATATATATATATATATATATATATATATATATATATATATATATATATATATATAAAGGGAGAGAGGAGGAGGGGGAGAGAGAGAAAGAGAGAGAGGGGGAGATGGGGGAATTCGAAAGAACAAAATTTGATGGGGTTGTTGGTATTTGCAGTTTCACATTCATGTTTGCATCACTACTTTCCTTATCGAGGCACCCCAAAGTTATTTTAACCTGAGCAACCCGGGGAACTTGGCTTTCATAAACTTTATTTTATTCGCTTTTTTCCCCCCGTTTCTTTTTCTCCAATATGCAGCTTTAAAACAATCAATGCAGACTAGGCGTCTAGCAGGAATAATGCGATGCAATATTATTGACATTTTATATTTTTCTATTCATTTTGCGACTGTCTTTCAATTTTTTCGGATTTTCTCTCTTCTCAGTATGTTCTTTGTTTTGTTTTGGAGATGATGAAATATTCTTTTTACTAAAACACAAACATCGAATCGATCTTGCCCGACTTAAGCATGTGCTCCAAGACAAAACATTACCGAAACAAAAATCTTTTGGAAAAAATCCTGAATTCTTAGTCTTGAATTCGTTTTTGCTATAAATTGTGCTCTTTTGTATGTTTCAGTATCCTTTACAAAATGTTCTTGTTGTGATATTCTCGTTAGGATATTCAAATCGAATCCATTCGAAACTAGGAAGAAAAAAACGCTGTCTAGGATTCAAATGCCCGCAAAGGTCACTACGTTCCTTCTAGCCAACTTGCATTTTCTGAACTCAATGGTATATTCAGAGCATAGGTAGACACAACATCTTCTCAATAAGGAATCCTCAGGTTCAAATGTCAGCAGTATTCAGTGACTGGAAAAAAGGCTTCTATTCCTCTCTATAATGAAGCGCTGTTTCCAATCATTGATCCACCGTGACTACTTTCGAAAGACCAGTATTATATTTGCCATCAAATACAGAAAAGCACGTGTAAAATTTGGTTAATCCTTTTGAGATTCTTCGTGAATAAAGTAAACTTGGATTAAAGTCAAAAGTGACCGAGTCAGTAAAACCAATACTATGAACAACAAAGAATCGGAAAAGCAGAGCTAAACAGAGTACACCATTATATGCACCTACGACGACAAATCTCCATGAAACCCTCGAAAGAAGAAATCGAACGAAGAATTTGCCCTAGGTTGGCAAGCTTTCGACAGAGCAAGCTCAGCATTCAAAAACAAAAGATCCGATTAATCTTGGGAAAAAAATATGGTGAATAATCGATACATCTTCCCACTAGGCAGATATTGAGCGTAAACACGGAACCCAATGATGGAAACAGCTAACGAAAACGCTAATCTGATAAACTGCTAAAAATTTAGCGGAAGCAAAGGTACTTTTATTGAATGAATGTAGCTTCTGTTCTTTTGTTGCTCTAAACCTCAAGAGAATAGAAATTTAACAAGTTTTATCTTAGACTTTGAGCTTTTCACGAAGGAATAACATGCCAATATCAGATGATGATCCAGGTGTACAATAACTGAATGAACAAATGAAACCACACATTAGTTTACATTCAACATACAATTTATTTAACCCTCAATATCTAAGCTACAACATATTAAGATCATCTATGTTCGTTTCTAAGGGGTTTAGAACAAAAAAATCCCGAACTTAAACTAACTTCATATAATAAAAGTTGGCAATTATCTTTGCTTCCGCTAAATATTCATCAGTTTATCAGTTTAGCATTTTCGCTAGCTCTGCCCACTACTTACGGAAGAGTTGACGTATATTCCTTAATCCGTCCCACGCTCCTCCAGTTAGAACATTCAGACCACATATTGGTGATGCTCCGGATACGGTTAGGTGATTAGCCTGGCCTGGCTAGTTACTGGAAGTTCAATATCTCTTTACTGGAGAAACTTCCGCGAATAGCCGGAGGGTTTGATTCAGTGGGAATTAGCAGGGATGGTCACAGGAAAAAAAAAGTGGTGGTCTAACTTGAAACATAAGCTTAGAACGTTCACTATCAAGTAGAGCCAACAACCCACCCTTGATAAGGCTTGGACTGAAGCGTTACTAGGAGATAATCTGAACCAGGCAGTGGCAAGGGGGGGGGCTCTCTAACCAAAGAAATAGCTTGGAGGAGCCTGCAGCAATCAGCTAGCAAGCACAATCAAGGTCAAGTAGTTAGGGTCAGGTTAGAAAGACTATACAACGAAGCTGTTAAACTTGACGCGAATATGCGTAAGGAAGAATTGCATCGATGGCCCGATCGATATATTCGTAGCGTTAAAACCTGGGACATTTGCACCCTCCGGTTGATGCGTGACATCTGAAAGGGTCCCGGTGGCATCTCTGGGCTGTGTGAGCAGGAGTTTCGTTGCTATTTAGCCGACTTTTCCCGATTCAAGTCGGCCGAATCGGCTAGCTGTGCTAAAGCATGTCAGTTACCACAAGTCACCTGAATTGTGCTTCGGGATGTCGCACATTTTTACAGCCATCTTGACAGAGATGTATAACCATTGGTTTGACCAGGGAACGATCCTAGGCCAGGTGACCAAGGTGTTGATCATGCTGTAAAAGAAAGAGGGCAAAAGTGTAAAAGGAGAGACTAAGATGACTACAGACTCTCAAATCTGCTATTCGCAGAGTTGAAGATTTGGGTCTAGATCCTGTCGAATCGTTTGGATTGAGGATTCGGTCAGAACGGGACAGAATTATGCTGTGAAGGGAAGATCAATCTGAGACAATTGGAATACGCTTTGGACAGTCTTAAGGGGTTCATTGAACCGACACTGGAGCTGCACTGAAATATTCAGATCAGTCCAAGGCATTCGATAAGATGAACCACCAGTTCTTGGCGACTGTGCTGAAGATCGCCGGATTCGAGTTTGAGATCTGCAAGTAGATAGGCCTCTCGTACCGATCTCCCAGTGCTGTAGTGAATGGAAAGCGGTCAGTGCAGTATGCAGTGAAGCGCTCGGTCCGATAGGATTTGTGTCTTGGCGTAGAAGCTCCTCCTAGGCAGGCTAGGGGATAGTGTCATAACCAACATGTGTCCCCTTGTTAGCTACCTGGAGGGACCCGGTCGTCCTTCTATGACTGCTGACCTAAACCCCAGCTCGTGTAGCCTTAATGGCTTGCAGGAGGGACACAGTCGTTACCTGGCGACTGTTTGCGGAAACCCTAGGCCGTAACCCACTAACGACACCCAGGAAGGGCACAGCCACCATCAAGTGGCTGCTATAAAGAACAAGAGAGGGAGATGGTCAAGGGAGGAGAACAGACTAGTAATGTATTGCTACTTGAAAAGCGAAACTTATGGTGGGGTGTTATAGGGAATGCATGCTCATGGAGGGGAAAATCCGCTGTGCAGGTATCCAGCCAGCGCCTGGCTGATCTGAGTAAAACAAACTGAAAAACAAATGGCTCCCCGAGACTGAACTGCAAGAGATCTGCAATAAAAGGAAAAAGGTGAACTACCCCCCAAAAAAACTTGTTGACACAACCAACACAGTAAATGACAAAACTGAACGAAAGTTTTACCAAGATCTGTACGAGGAAAGAAGACAGAACATAAAGCCGGACGCCACAGAGATCAAGAACTATTGGAAAAGCATATGGGGACACTTGGAAAGTCACAACGAAACCCTGCTATGGTTAGAGAACATGAAAAGTGAACTCAAAGATATAGACAATAGAGAACCAATAGTATTGAATGGAACAACATTGAAACACACTCTCAGGAAAATAGCCAACTGGAGAGCGCAAGGATCTGACGGGATCCACGGATATCGTTTTGATAAATTCACCACACTATACAGCAGACTCACCCACCTACTCAAAAGTTGCATAAATGAAGGTGAGGTACCAAAATGGATGACCAGTGGCATATCCACCCTCATCCAAAAAGACCCTGAAAAAGGGAACGTGGTAAGCAATTATAGACCAATCACGCGCTTACCACTCATGTGGAAAATCCTGACCGGACAAATAGCGGAGAGAATGTACATATCCATGGAAAGAAGGGGACTATTACCAGAAGAACGGGAAAGATGCAGGAAAGGAACCAAGGGGGTAAATGACTTACTCTACTTCGACCAGATGATCTTGAAAGAAGTAAGAAAAAGGAAGATGTATATTGCAATGGAATGGATAGATTACAAAAAAGCATACGATGTGATCCTAAAGAGCTGGATACTCAAATGCTTTAGAATGTTCAAAATCATTGAACCAGTGGTGAGACCCATTGCCAACTCTATGAAAAACTGGAAAGTAGACTTGACAGTCACAGGAGAATTTAGCAGAGGTAAGTATAAAAAGGGGAATTTCCCAGGGAGACCCGCTGTCTCCACTATTATTTGTTCTAGCAATGATATCGCTCAATACAATCCTGAAAAACAGCAAAGGATACCATTTCCCAAAAACAAAACAAAAGGAAAAGTTAACCGCCTAATGTACTTGGACAATATGAAATTATTTGCCAAAAAACAGGAGAGAGCTGGAGACGCTGTTCAACAAAGTGAAAGAATTGATTGGTGACATTGGAATGAAATTTGGGATAGAAAAATGTGCAATTATGGTAATGCACAAAGAAATGCTTGCAACGGCAGAAGGAATCGAACTACTGGGTAACAGGAAGATTAGTACTGACCGCACAAGACCGATACAAAATACCCGGGAGTTTTTGAATGTGACACGATAAAACAGGAAGAGATGAATGAGAAAATAAAGAGAGAATACTCAGGAGGATAGAGAAAATATTAAAGACCAAATGAAACAGCAGAAATCTGATAAAAGGAATGAACATATGGGCTGTATCGGTAGAAAGATACACAGGACCATTCCTAGGATGGACAAAGGGAGAACACCAATCAATTGACCTGTGAATAAGGAAGCTTATGACAATGCACAAAGCCTTACACCTCAGAGATGACACTGATGAACTATTCGTTAAGAGAAAAGAAGGTGGCAAGGGTCTTATCGGCATAGAGGACTGTTTCCAGAGAGCGAAAGTAGATCTAGAAAAGTCCGAGTAAACAAACAGTGAAGAAATCATAAAGAGTGAACTAAGTAACGCAACGAACAACCAAAAAGTTGAAAACAATGGAACGGTACAGCAAGAATGGAAAGAAAAATAGGAAAAGAAAAATTACACGGAGAATGTAAAAGACAAGTACAGGATGCAGCAGACAAGAGATCATAGTCATGGCTGCGAAAAGGAAACCTAAAGAGAGAAACGGAATTGCTCATCATGGCAGCTCAAAACAAATGCATCAGAACAAACTATATCAAAACAAAAATCGACAGAACACAGACAAACGGCAAGTGCCGCCTATGCGGTGAAAGAGATGAGACCGCTAACCACATAACTAGTGAATGTAGCCAACCAGCCCAGATGGTGTACAAACACAGACACGATTGAGTAGCAATAAAGTAATATACTGGGAACTGAGTAAAAGAATGGAATTTTACCACACAGAATTGAAGTACCAGCACAAACAGGAAAACAGTCCTGGAGAATGGAAACCACAAATTACTTTGAGACTTTAACATCCAAACAGACCACCTCATCCAGGCAAGAATATCAGACCTGATAATCATGGATTAGACGAGGAAAACCTGCCGAATAATAGACGTGGCTGTGCCTGCAGACCATAGAGTAAAGAGGAAGGAGACTGAAAAACTGGGAAAATACCAAGATCTGGCAAGAGAACTGAAGAAAATGTGGAACATGAAAGTCAGGGTAGGACCAGTAATAATAGGCACACTAGGAACTGTCCCAAAGACACTGAGGGCGAGATTGGAGGAGCTCAGGATACTGCTACACTGCTAGGAACCACACGGATACTGAGTAAAGTATCAGAAATATAAGGTCTACGGTACTAAGTGTCAGCAGTGGCCTAACAGAGGAGGAGGGGAAAATGGAAGATGTGAACCACTGCACTGGCGTGATAGGTGAGGGAGAGATGAGATGTTGGTTGAAGACCTGAGGACACTTACTGTCACTCAGCCTTCAGCGATGACCACCGGGCAACTGGTGTGAAACTTTAAGCCACAGTATTGCTGTGGTCTATGAGAATGTGGAAAGGAGGGCTGGAGACTTGAGGAGATTTGCTGTCACTCAACCACCAGCGGTAACCACCAGGTAACTGGTATGAAATTGCAATAATAATAATAATAATAATAATAATAATAATAATAATAATAATAATAATAATAATAATTGTAATAAGTCCACGAACATTTCAAAGAAGTAATAAAAAGAGATGCAACCGACATGAATTGGGCATGGAGATGAGAAGAACATTTGAAAAGAGAAACGAAATCTCTATTAATGACGACCAGTTCGTATCAATGACAACAAAGTATAATAAGACAAAGACATGATGCAGCTGAATAGCAATAGTTGCCTTGTCAGAGACAGAACTTTCAATCATATATTGAGCAAATGCAATAATTTAGTTCAGAAGTTTAGAAATGACTGGGTAGGACAGGCAATACACTGGAAATTGCATAAACGACTGGGATTTCTCTAGTATATGCCCAAATCAGGAGTTGCCCGACAGAAATTCTTTTTGAAAAGTGATATTCAGTGGCAAATCCAAACCGATCACCCAATTCAGATTAAGAGATAGTCTAATCATTCTAAAGACGGAAAAATATTTTTCTAAAATGTATGTCGCTGTCGAGGGAGATCAGTGATTAAAATCAGGATAACGGAAAAGCTGGAAAAATATCAGGACTTTGATCTGTTAACTGACGAGAGATCTGAAGCATTTAGGAGACTTGCTGTCTCTTGATCTCAAATCAAAGATACTTCTGATGATAAAACTCCATGAGACGTTGCTATAAAGATCTGCAGTCAAATCATTTTCTCCCACAATAAATATATCCAACTTCCTTTGCTGAGTCAATTTCGTGTTGAAAGTTTGATATTCAGCAGGACACAAGAAAAAATGGGATCATGCCTCAGCCTCTAGCTGAAACTCTATCCCGTCTCTCCGTAACAATGTTATCCAGTGTCATAATTCTGATTGCTCAAGTGATTAGTCAGAAAAACTTTACACGTTTCATCGTCTTCCGGGTTTCATAATTCATGACAGGCATGTATAGGTTATGACCAGTGGAGTAGTGTCGTGGGAACGCCTGATGACTGTGTTTCCTTATTTTTCTGGCGAAGGGCTTTCCCTCACTATCTAAACATTGCTAAAGTTCTCCATTTCAACAATTCACTGATAATAAAATTTAGCCAGTATATATCCAAATACTCATCAGATATAGCCTGTAAATTTCTCTGAAATCTATGATTGAAGGAATCTCCGTGGGTGGGTGTATGCACCGAACAACTCGACAATTGGCCATTGTACGAAGTTGATATTCGCCGTATATATTAGACAATTCGCAAGGCACAGCACTGTATGGTTCGAAGTTGTTTCGACCAATGATCTTCGAAAAATCTAAAACATGGCTACTACACGACAACTGGCCATTGTGCGAAGTTGATATTCGCTAGATTTACTAGACAGCTCACCAGGCATTGCAGTGCCGAGTTTGAAGCTTTTCGGGTCGGCGGTTCTCGAGAAATTTAATAAAAAATAAATAATGAAAACTACCGAAAAACTCATAGATCTAAATCTTGATGTAAGATATATAAGTAACCAAAATAACCTGAAGCTGTAGTTTCGCACGCCGGGCGGAAATTATTTTACATGACAATTATGACAGGGTGCTTGCTTTGCATACCATCAAATCTAGTCCTTACAAACAAGCTCATTTGAAATGGGCACTGCCCTAGTTGTTCAAATTCTCAAAAAATTCCCTCTGGGTGGGGTGAGCAGGCAGCTCTGCGTTCGCTCATTTCTTCTTCTATCACTAAACCTCTGGTTATGAGAGAGACACAATTTTGTATATTCTGTGTAACATTTTCACTTCCAATAACCAAGTACTAACTCAACCCATTGTCAGTATCTGCTTAGTGATAACAAAACGTCCTATAAACCTGTCAATAGTCTGTCCGTATTTCTTCATTTTGTGAGGAAATTGTATTTTTTCGAGATTTGTTTTTACTGCCTTTTTACTTGTATCTCAGGATTTTTTCTATTAAGAATTGTCAACCAAAACTGTCAACAGGTTTCTTCGGTTTTCAAGTTGGTCTGTCTGCCTGTCAATCTGGCTCGCTTGCTATGTAAGTATCACGTATACAGACCACACCAACGGTATTATTTGAAAAATGTTTTTAAAAAATTTATAAAACTCCCCCCATTTTATTTTTCTTGTGGGGAGGGGGGGTAAGGTAAGTTGATGCTGAATTGGTTCCTTACTTTCAGTCCGGCAGCGTTCGCGCTGGTTTGGCTCATATTTTTTCAGTCATCATCATCATCATCATCATCATCATCATCATCATCATCATCATCATCATCATCATCATCATCCTTTTAGATTCTGTCGATGGACATAAACCTTTCCTAAGATTTGCCCGATTCCTCGATCACGAGCGTTGTGGATTCAATAGTTTCTGAACTTATCTAGCTCGTCTCTCCATCTTGTATTCTGCCGGCCTCCGTTACGCATGTGATCTCTAAGGATCCCCGTTGTGAGTCGTGATGTCCATCGTGATGACATTCTCGCAATATCACCAACCTGTTGCTGTTTGAGTCTTCCAATGGATCTCAAAGATCCTTGATTCCTGTGTTTTTTTTTCTGTAACGTACGAATTTATTTTAAATAAAAGAGTAAATAAAGAGAACACACTTTGTATCGTAGTTATAAATTGAAGCAATCATTGATATAGTAAGGGCCGAAACGATAATCAGGATTGAAGAAGGCTTGGCTCTCTAAGACAAGACAATATACAATGCGAAATATTCTGAGTTGAAATACAAGCCTGGGTTTTCTTTTCAGCTCTGGTGAGTATATCAGTGATCACCGCCCAACAAAAGTCGAAAGAAGTAATTCATTCATTGATCACCTTTTTTTTTCAGTTCATAGCATGTTGTCAAAAGGCGTTGGTTACGTGACAGTTTCTATTTAGAGACCAACCAGACCTGTTTTTTATATTCGTCTGGACATTAAAAGTCAAAAGAAAAGTGCAGAATATTGTCTTCTTATTTCAAAATGCAAACAACGCAGATGTTTCTTTCTGTCTGGCGACTCCATAGATTTATCTCGCCTCTATTGAGTGAGAAACCCAGAAAATAATCTTTTCTTAGATTTCATAACACTAAAACATTGATATCTGTCTTTCAGATTTGAATTTCAAGTTATAAATCTGGTGGGCAATGTTACTTAAAATATTTTATATTTACAGGCCACCTCAATGAGGAAAATGATTGGGAACAGTACTGCCAATTTTGCTTTTTTGCCCTAAAATCAGCGTGTTTCTTTTTTTAGCAGTGCGAAAAAGCACTTAATAGCGCGATCTTGCTCAAATATTTCAGCTATTTTTGACGTGTTTTCGGCCATTTTTAGCATCATTCCAGGGTTTTCATGTCATCTTTTAAAAAATCCTGCGCTTCTTGGTAATCAAAACAGCAAAAATGATTTTTTAGTTGGCAGAGCAGGTTGAGAATGTACTTTTGGTACCAATTGTTCGAATTTAGATAAAATCCGAAGTATGAATGCAAAATTTCGGGATTGGTATTAGCTATCTTCAGAGATTGGTGCTACACAATCTTGCCAGTATTTTTAACAACCACTACAGTCATTGACCTCTAGAAGAAGACATCATTTCCCCAGAATAAATTTGTAGATATCTCTGCCTGTATGCACCGTGATCACTCGAAAACTGGCCATCGTACTTAGTTGACATTCGCCAGGTATATTAGGACACAAGGTATCGCAGTGACGTGTTTGGAGTTATTTGGATCAATGGCGCTCGTGAAATCAAATAAAAATAAACGATAAGATTACAGATTATAGATCTTTTCTCTGAAATTCTTGATCTAAATTAAGACATGAATTATGTGAATTTGCGATAAATCTATATTTAGATATAGAATTCTTAACTGGCAATACAGAAGGGAAGTAACCGAAATACTTCGAAACCACAGTTTCCTACAATGGATGGAAAATTATAATTAATTGCTATCATGGCAGGCTGCACAGCATAACACAATGCCGAAAGTTGTAGCAGAGATAATTGATTAGACTATATAATAATTCTAAATTAATTTTGCGTGGCTTTAACCAAGAGATGAAACGATTTTAAATGTCCTTATTTCCGGGATGAAAACTTCCATTTTTTACTCATGACTACTCTACTGCTTCATCAAATTATAAAATTACAATTAGGTCTTAGTTTTCATTTTCAATTAATCTTACCAAATTTGTTTTACCCTCAGCAACAAGAGCATCTTTCTTTATCGGATGATCGGTTAGTGACACCCTTTCTCTCTCAGTTTCTCACTCTCGAACACACACACACACACACACACACACACACACATACACCCTCTCTCTCTATCTATCTAACTCTCTCTCTTTCTCTAACTCTCTGTCTCTCTCTCATTTAATATATTTATAGATACATATATATATATAAATAGAGAGAGAGAGAAAGAGTGAAAGAGAAAAAGTTCTGTGTAGGACAGAGGTAAAATGCCTCTTGGTCTGAAGAGAAGTTTTCTCGAAGTACTGGATGGGATATAGCCACACTGAGGAGTTGTAATACAACAAAACGTCTGTGGATGACTCAATTATTTGATTATCATCATAACACGCACACACACACACACACACACATATATATATATATATATATATATATATATAGAGAGAGAGAGAGAGAGAGAATTCAATTCTTACAGAAAATCCCTCGATTTCGTTTTTCTACTGAAAAAACTTATCTTCTTTTCATCACTTCATAGTTGAGATTACCCTTTCTTCCATCTCAAATGGAAACGACTGTCTACGTTTATAGAAGATTTGTAATGAAGAGAGCAAAGATATCCAGTGAGCTCTCTCTCTCTCTCTCTCTCTCTCTCTCTCTCTCTCTCTCTCTCTCTCTCTCTCTCTCTCTCACTCCCTCTCCCCCCCCCTCTCTCTCTCTCTCTCTCTCTTTCTCTGGACAGAGAGGGGGAGTAGAAACGGAGAATGATATCAAATTCCCCCTAGCCACTTGACCCCAGGGTACAATTTGCGCTGACCCGAGTAACGTCTCCCGCCTGCTCATCTTTCGTTTCCCGTTTTTTGTTGACTTGATGCTATCAGCATATCTTATAGTCTTCCCTTTCCTTCTCTTTCTCTCTCTTATTTCTTCTCTCTCAGTCCAATCCTTTTATCTTGTTTCTATCTCCCTCCGTTATTTAGTCTCATTGACTGGGAAATAAATGACTTCTATCCTATTTGTGTTATTCCAGACAATTAGTAGTTTCCATTCCTTGAAAAGGTTGAGAACCACTGCACCGAGCCTAACATTTTTTCTTTGTAGACTCAATAAGGCCTATTGGTTGCGTGGGTGACCGAAAACTGATAGGAATTATCCTTTTCAAACCTTTCACGAAACCCCTTCTTTGAGGAATGTCAGGTCCTTTGTAAAGAATCCCTTATTTGGTCAGGCCATCCTTCGACAAGATTACTATCTTCCTATGTTTGGGATATCCCCTTTTTTGGCTGATCGGTCCTTTGCCGAGACGACTGGCGTAATCGTTCAGGAATGTAACTATGTGACCACCCCCAAAATATCCTATCGCTTACTTAGCATTAAAATCTAATATTCGAACCGCATTTTTGCTTGCTAGGAAATTGAAAAGACCAGATTTTTTTTGCGTACTTCATACTTATATTATCTATCTTAAATTAACCTTTAGCCTACCGACTAAAAATTAGAAACTTACCACTTACAAGTTACCACACATTGAATTCTAAAAGAAAATTACTTTCGGATATTAAATGGAGCAAGCAAACTTAGTGCGAGGTCAGATTGATGGAGTAGCCTGAAAGGAACGAACTCATTAGCAATGGTCTGCGAGACTAGCCTGACCCATACGTGTCTATCATAAAATCTGTCAACTTCGAATTTATCAAGGGCGGAATTTTCCTATTATATAGTTTCCAGGGAATTTTTCATAAGATTAGGTAATAATAACTTTTGACACAACTTTGAGAAGGCGGTCCCGTTTGTAATTCTAAATGTGAAATAAAAAGAAATAAGCGAGCCAAAACAATTCGACAAACAATTGACCCAATGTAATTAAATATATAATACATCCATTTATTTCTTTTTCCCTTTTATGAATTCTCTTAATGAAATTTTTTTTTCTTTTTCTTCTCACACATCTAGAATTTATCAAGACTTTTGGCACAAACCTTCAATAAAACCTTTAAAAATTTTGCCAGAAACTATATAATGGGCAAATTAAGTTTTGATGAGCCCTTCACTGATTGGTTGATTTCCTGATGGCCAGATTTCTCGATGGTTAGATTTCCTGATCGTCAGATTTCTCGATGGTCAGATTTCCTGATCGTCAGATTTCTCGATGGTCAGATTTCCTGATCGTCAGATTTCTCGATGGTCAGATTTCCTGATCGTCAGATTTCTCGATGGTCAGATTTCCTGATCGTCAGATTTCTTGATGGGTACTTTTCCGGACAGTCTCTTCTGCTATATTACAAGAATGGAACTCTGAAAACATTGAAAAATAATTGTGCGTTTAATTGACAAAACAAACATGCTAATATCAGACACAAAAAGCCTTTTTTTAAGTATTGTATTTTAGTAGATTTTACATCCTAATTCAGTTTTGAACTTGTCTATTGAATCTATTCTTTGGAATATGCTATATCTTTCAGAGTCTGAAGACTTATCATTGATATTCAGTATTCTATATTCAGAACATGTATAGACACAGGATTGTATTGTCAGTTAATCTTGAAAGGAAATTTTGTACCCTACGGAAAAAGTTGGAGTCAATAAAAAATTTGGGACCCAACGAAAAATATATTTTAAATTATTTAAGAAATTTAGGTATTATAAAATCATAAAAATTCATACATTTTTTTACATTTGTGAAACTCAAATTTTATCAGTGCCTAGGACTGCCAAAAACCCGTGTCCAGCCCTCTTTACACGCGCTCAATATACTGTGTATATTATATACTCACTATAAATATGTCCAGTATATGCACCGTTATTTTTTTCCAGGCAGAATATATTGTGTACCAGTAATGAACCACTACACTAACAAATTGAACTGTAAGATCCTCATCAATGAGCAAAGGTAGGCTCCCCCCAAAGTTTCTTTCTTATAAATACAGTGGATTCCACTCAGTTTGACCATTGGTTATTAGGACCATCTACTCAATAGGTCCAATCTTGTAAGAATCAATTCAAACGTTCGTATTCATCGCTAATTTGTTTCGTTTATTATGACCAATGCACCGTTTATTAGAAATATGCAGCAGTGCTAGTGAATTAACATTTTTTTTAAATAAAATCTGTTAGAATTACTACAAATATATTTTTCAGTTCTCAAAATATCTATCTTTGAAATACCTTTAGCTCATGACTCATATTTTTGAAAGAAAAAAAAAGTAGAAAAGAACAGGGAATCGAGTTGATGTGGTTTTCATGCAAGTTGTTACCTTTGAATTAAAAAATGTTGATGTTTTGTGCATAAAAAATCAAATTGTTCGGTTAATCAGACCAGCCGTTTATCGAGTCACAAAACGGTGGTCGCAAATCGGTCTCACCAACAGGAATCCACTCTATAGCTATATATACAGACATTAATTTTCACTCTTGCATACATCTGCCAATAGAGAGAGAGATTCAAAATCTGTTATTGTGGAGAAGATTGAATTTTTTTCGATATCTTTCTAGATTGCCGGACCCCCCAAAATATTTGGAAAAAAACAAGGAATAAACAACAAAAATATGAATATTTGTCATTGATGACGAATTCTTACTATTTTTTTCATGAAACAACTCTTTCATGAGAGAGGTAGGGAAAAAGTATTACTCAATGCTTTTTCCAACCAAATGTTTCATTCTGGTGAGAGTACAAAAAGCGCTCTCCTACCTCAATGGGTTCCCGGCTCTTCATGAGCTGAATCATTCGGGAAAATGATTCCATGAGACGATAACTTTGTCCAGAAAGAATATGTTGCTTCATTTCTTCTGGGATCAGACGACTTCAAATTGATGAATTGACTCGTTTAGGAGAGAAATGAATCGGCACGTGTTGAAGAGAATCAACATTGACATTTCAATGAGTCATTGTGCATTGAAGAGAGCAAGAGTAATTATCAATGGTTGTAGATGCAATAATATTTTTTTTGCAGCTTCATATTGACAAATAATGTTTGAATAAAATCGTTAGTGAGACTTCTGACCAACGTCGCCAACTCAAATTAGATTTTTTTCGACCAAAACTGCTAACGAAATTAGCTAAAACCTCACCCTCTTTCGGTTAACTTTATGGCTGAAAATATTCTTTACATATATAAAGCCCAATTATCTAATAAAATGACTATGTAATAAGACTCCAGAATAAATAATCAATAAAAAAGAAATGTGCATTTACTTGTATTAAACATATCACGTTTGTAGTGGATTTACTAAAGGTTAGTATCCGTATTTAAAAAATATTCTCAAAGCAAAGGTTTCGGTTACAATTCGGTTGGTTGATCGCAAGTATAAAAAAAAATATAATGAAATTTATGAAAAAGTATTTTCCCTATGTAGTTTGATTTGCTTTGTCCGACCTTCAAAAATGATTAAAATCGACTAAAACCTCTCCCTTTTTTTGCTATCTTTATGGCTGAACATATCAAATATATGTTTTGAGTAGGCTATAAAATTAAATTTAATCGGCTAATTATTGTTTTTATATGGCCAGATTTTCGGCTGTCAGTTATCGCAGATTTATATCAGCTAAATTGGGAAAATTAGTTAGATCTAGCCAAAAAATGGCTGATGTGGAATGAGTGGATCAGAGCCATGGGCAGGAATTATCTAAGCCGCATGATACTCAAAATCAAAATATTTACGCTTTTTTAAAAGTGTTTTCATTTTAATTGTTGTTGTTGTTTTGTACATTCATTACTTACCAGCTTAAAGGCCACTTTCGCCAGTCATTGAACTAGATGTTAAGTTACTTCCTTTGTATCAAATTGATATGATAATTATTTACAAATAGATAAACGGAAACAACTCAATTGGTATATTTCCCAACGAGGAAAAAGTTTCCCCTTACTTTTGACCCCTATAAAAAAGTTTACCCTCACTTTTGGACACCCCGAAGAGAGAAGAATTGAGATCAGAATGTGGAGTCAGGAGGAAAACGTAAAAAAGGGGCTATTAGAATATGAGATCAGGTGAAAACACAACTTCCAAAGATGTGTTATCAGAATACAAAGTCTGATAGAAAAAATAAATAAATAAATACCCCCCCCCCCGAAAAATTGTGAACAGAATAAATGTTCTCTCATGAAGTCATAGAGTTCGCTTATGAAGTCACAATGTTCCATTTCTAAGTCACACCGGTGGACACAAAGTAAGAGTCTAGTTAAACATTACAATATATCGTCAATTGAACAACCCTTCCGAATCATAATGTAACAATTGAGATTCTCTGTCCTTTTTTTTTAATCTTCATATTTCTATCTTTCAAGACGTTCCCTTATCAAACTGACAAGTCTAACATATCTGCAAACATCTCTCTCCCAGATACGTAAGGGTGTATTTCATTCCTATGAATGAATACATTTAGACTAACAAATTGTATATACAATACAAAAATTACAATAATCATTTTCAGGCGGAATAGAGATAAAATTGCGGCTTGACCTTTCAGCAACCAGGCTTGTTATTATATTGATTCATAAAACAAAAACAAAAAAATACATCTAATATTCTGCCATTAGTTCTGTTTTCAATTTTTACCTTGTCTAGTTTGCTTCATCGGCAGTAGGTCAGCTAGTCTACTCGAAGATAATTAGTTGACCAATCACAGAATATGCGATGCAAGTATTGCCTTGAGTTTCTAGTGCTTCTGCTTTGGGCCAGAAATTGCTTCTATCCCGATCGATACGAATTATACGCAGTCGTCTTCTCGCACAAGACGTTCGGACGCAGACGAAAGAAAAAGATCACGAGATACATGGGAAAAAAATCATCCTAATTGGTGGACGCGGGTGCCCGACGAGGCTCTCGGATGTACGTTAACTTCATTATCTAAGTCGCAAAAGCTACGTAAGGCCGATTAGTATAACCTTCTCGTCCGGAGCACTGTAAGTAATAGAGAAAAAAACAAAACAAAAAAAACAAGTAAAGTTAAAGCAGATCTGGTTAGTAACTCAATAGAAACCGTCACGAGACCAACGTCTTTTGGCAGCATGCTATGTCGGGGTGATCAATTAGAAATCGGGTAAAAAGGATGATCTATAAATAAGTTAGTTCCCTTTCATTTTGTTGCTTAATGATCAGTAAAAAAAAAGGTCTGAATTTAAAAAAAACAAAAAACACGCGTTAATGCTGCCGGACACTATGTAAGGGACCAATGTAGCATAAACTTACATTGCAAATTGAACTCTCCTGCTAAATGCTTATTTGGGGAATTATTTTAAAAAAAACAAGACGTAAGAGAGAGTAAAGTTAAAATTCCAGCCCTGTGGCTCCATTGGTACGGCCTGTATTCGTGATATACGCATACAAAGTTAGCCAAACCAGCTTAAAAACTGAATACAGAGGGCGCTATTCGATTCCCGTGTGTATTTGCCGTCTAAAGAATTTTCCTTTTATTGGTTCTGTTAATCAGTATATCGAGGTTTGAAAAAACGTTTGAAATTTTTTGTCTTGTTAACCATATTTTGGCACCAACTGAAACTCGGCTCGAGGCTTTCGTTGGTTTTGATGAGCCGATCAATTATTACAGAAGGACTAGTGGTCTAAAGTCCTCCGAAATCGAGTTACTTTCATTTTTTTTATCTATTTCTATCCATCTATCTATATCTATCTCTTTTTCTATCTCTCTCTCTCTCTCTCTCTCTCTCCATATATATATATGTGTACGTGTGTGTGTGTGTGTATGATTATGAATTGCGTTATATTTCAATGAAACATTACTGTGCACCATGGTTTTCTTCATCATATAGTTTTTTTCTGATAAGTACAACTTTGTAGTTTATGGTGTAGACAGTTACGCAAAAAGCTTTCGGATGGACTAACATTTGGATGGGATTATTCTTTGGGAACACAGTTGTTTGAGGAATTTGAATTACTAATTATTCAGAAAGGTTCTTTCTGATACAAGTTTGTAACACAATCGTATTACTAATGATCGTGACTGAGAACAATTTAGAAGTTTCAAGTACATATTTTTTCATGAATTTAGGTTAGACAGATATCATGAAGGGCAAAAATAAGCAAAAATGTCAGAAAAAAGTGAAAAACTTGATAATGCAAAAATTCTAAACTACACGTTTTTGGATGTAGCTTTTCATGACTAACATAAATTTTCTGTGCAAAAGCTGATAAAATTCTCTTTCAAATTATATATATATATATATATATATATACATATATATATATATATATATATATATATATATATATATATATATATATATATATATATATATATATATATATATATATAATTGTATTGTGGATGTGAAGTGATTCAGCAGAATGTAGATGTAGTGAAGTAAAAAAAAAACTCAAGAGTAGGTTTACATATCAAATATTTTATCATTATTACTCCGTGGGCGTCGTTAGTCTATGGTCTGTGAGACATACGAAAATGCTAATTCCTTAGATTCATGTTTTGATTTTTTAAATCAATAATTAAATCAAAAATCCATGGATTGCCAACTATTTTGAAATCATGTCGGTAAGTAAATAAATTTAATGAACAAAATAGATCATAACTCGATTTCTGTTCACCATGCTTCGTGTTATAAAAATGCTTAGCCTGCAGAAGACAGTAGTCTAATTTTAATCGAGGCCTAAAAATGGTAAACAAGGTGAAAAAATGCCAAGCATGTTTTCACATACTACAGTATGCTCACAGAATCGATAAAAGAAATTGCTTTAAATAGATAGTAGACACGGGGCCAAATATTGACGAACTGCGCCCTAACTAAAACCCAAGACAATACTTTTGGCGACAGATTTCGTTGGAGGTTCCTCATAGAATATAATGATGAAGAAGTATTGTAAGTTTCTGATGCTAAGCTGAGATAATTAATACTTTGAACTTGGAGAATTTCTTTCTTTTCGACTGTCTATATAATGTTTCTCCATTGTGAGTACGTCATTCAGCAAGGAAGATAAATCACAGAAACGAACTGAAATCTTGTTAAGTTTTTCAGTAAGTGTCGTATCTGAATATATTAACTTATGCAGATATCCTCTACCTACATAGATATGTGTACGTGTATGAAGACAAACAATACTCTCTCCTCTTCTCTCTCTCTCTTTTTTTCTCTCTCTCACACACACACACACATATACACACATTTTCATGATGTTAGTACTTATTGATATGTACATTAATAAGAAAATATTCATTGAATTAATAAATGTTATCAACGTTACACTAAGAAAAGTTGAAAGAGAATGCAATGGTGGAACAGTATTGTTCTTTCCCGATTCTAAGGAGAGATAAAATTGATACATTGAACTAGAGTAATTTATTTCTTCGACGGTCTACATAATATTTTTCCGTTATGTCTTCACCATTCAACAAAATTGATATTCGGCCGACATTATTCTAATCTGTTCAAGACGTAAATTTGAATTTTGTCAAACTCCAGTACAGAGTCTAGAGATAACTTGGTTTTCCCTACAACAAGAAGGAGAGCAAGAAGGAGAGCAAGAAGGAGAACAAGAAGGAGAGCAAGAAGGAAAGCAAGAAGGAGTGCAAGAAGGAGAGCAAGAACGAGAGCAAGGAGGAGAGCAAGAACGAGAGCAAGGAGGAGAGCAAGAAGGAGAGCAAGGAGGAGAACAAGAAGGAGAGCAAGGAGGAGAGCAAGAACGAGAGCAAGGAGGAGAGCAAGAAGAACAAGAAGGAGAGCAAGAAGGAGAACAAGAAGAAGAACAAGAAGGAGAGCAAGAAGAAGAGCAAGAAGGAGAACAAGAAGGAGAACAAGAAGGAGAGCAAGAAGGAGAACAAGAAAGAGAGCAAGAAGGAGAGCAAGAAGGAAAACAAGAAGGAGAGCAAGAAGGAGAACAAGAAGGAGAGCAAGAAGGAGAACAAGAAGGAGAGCAAGAAGGAGAGCAAGAAGAAGAACAAGAAGGAGAACAAGAAGGAGAGCAAGAAGGAGAACAAGAAGAAGAACAAGAAGGAGAGCAAGAAGGAGAACAAGAAGGAGAGCAAGAAGGAGAACAAGAAAGAGAGGAAGAAGGAGAGCAAGAAGGAGAGCAAGAAGGAGAGCAAGAACGAGAACAAGAAAGAGAGCAAGAAGGAGAACAAGAAGGAGAACAAGAACAAGAAGAAGGGGTGGAAGAAAAAGAAGAACAAGAACAAAAAACAAGAAGGAGAAGGAGAAGGGAGAGGAAGAAAAAGAAGGAGAAGAAGAAGAGACGAAAGAGAAGAAGGTCTGTACTTTACAACATCATACGTGATAGAAGCATTGGAAAGGGGGCGTGGTCATATCATAAAGGCACTTTTCCGCCAAACTCACAAAAAAACATCGACTGTTGAAGACAGACATGTTTTATTTTACAGTTACTTTAATACATGAAGGAAAACCCAAAACCTGGATAAGTCAAAATAATAACGAGAAAAAAAATAGATATAGAAAAATAAACTAAATCAAGGCAATCGGCCTCAGTATTTGGTACAATGTCAGTCAATAACAGCTTTACTTACAGTTACAAGACTAACCAACCAAATCATAAAACAAACAATCAACCAGGAAGATATGAGATAAATGAAACACTTGATGAAATTTGTCGAACTAAGAGAAAAGAAATAAACAGGTTTTTTGATGAATCATCCAAATCCATCTAAATGGTCGGCTAAAAATATAATAAATAATTTTTGGATTTTCGTCCGAAAGAATTTCGTGTAATATTGTTATTTGTTGATTATTTTAGAAATTTCAATAATTTTTTACATATGAAAATAAGATCGGACATATGTCTCGATTTGTTTCAAGCAAAGAACAACTCCAACAAAATGAGGGGCGTTTACCGATATGTAAAGTCCACATTCCTCAACTATGATTTGAGCTCACGACCAACTGATTGCCTAAGCTAAATTGAATGCTCTTAGATTTTAACAAATATTCATTATACAGATACACAAGATTATTTCATTCAAATAAATAGATACATTTATACTAAAAATATTTTTTCGTAATATTTTTGTACATCAACAAAAGTTGCAGTAATCATCTCCTGTCGGAATAGAAGTGGTGTTTGCCCCTGCAACGATCAAGCTGGTTGATTTCCATTTTTCAGTAAAATCTTCCATCGATCAGAATATACATGTTAAAAAGCCTCAGATAGCTGTTTCAGAACGATAACATATTTCATAAAACATTGAAACAGGTGAAATGCAGAATTTTGTATTTTATTTGTCAAATGTTCAATCTGTCTGTGACTTAACAAATAGAAAGTGGGGAAAGGAAAATGAAAACAAACAAAACGGTTGAGGCTGAGAAGAGAAGATAAAAAAAGAGAAAAAAAATTAGTAAAGATTTTTAAAAAAAAGGGGGGGATGACAAATTCCAATCAAAAGAATCTATTTAGCGACACCAGAGAGTTCCAAGATTTTCATTTTTTCTTCCATTTCTCTCCCTGTCTCTGTCCGTCTTTGTCTCTGTCTTTCTTTCACTTTCTCTTTTTTTCCTTTCATTTTTCTCTTCCTTTCTCTCTTTCCCTCTTCCTTTCGTTGATTGATGACGTAGGAATAGAATCTGACTATCTCTCTTTTTTTCATAACTTTTTACTTTTTTATCTTGACCACGAGTCTGAAATTGTCATTGTTATTAGATGAGGAGAATAAAGTCAACTCAGTCGGAGTTTGACAAAAATAAGCTAATTCATGAACAGAGATAAATCAGAGTGAGTGACTGGAATTGGCTACTGAAACAAAACATAATAACGTATCATTGTTACTTGAGTGATAAATGTCAATGGACGAAATGGAAAGGGTGCGTCTTAATATCATACGATAACTGTGACGGGCATTTCTATCATGCACTGTTATGCATTTCTTTGCATGGCTGCAGCAAGGGAAGGAATGAAAGATGCAAGACTCATGTTGGAATTCAAAATCGAATCTTTGTGTTTTTCACTTCAGTCGACCGAAAATATATTCGCTTGGAGACCAAACAAAATCCCCACTCACAAAGAGTGAGAGAGGAAGAGATGTGGGCCAGCAGCCACCAGGGATCTATCGCTGCACCCTACTGCTATCTCTTCTGCTGCTGACCAACTTTTGGTCCCAAAGTTATAGACAGGGGTCCCTTTCCTATCGTAATCTCCTTTACTAGAATAACTCACCCTCTTCTCTAACCTGATACCAGAACTTTTTCGTCTTTTTTCCCCCTGCTTCTTTCGTTCCGGACGCCACAAAACTTGGTCTGTGTTTCTTTCTACCACTGTTGGAATCTCTATACATCGTCCCTTTACAAACCTCTTTAAAAAAACTCTTTACAACCCTCTTTTTTTCACTTTCTTCCTCCTAATGTCCTTTTAATTAAGTGGCTATGACTAGCTGAGGCAGTCCCAAGCGACCACGATTCATCTTGTCATAATAAATCTTCTCAAGATGTTATTATCATCCTTTTGGCGTCTGAAAAGGGTTACTCTTCAACAATCTCATATCTGACCAAGTATATGAGTATAGTTAACATGTACCCCTGCAAAAAGTATCTTTAATAAAAGGGTTATCCAAAAATGAATTTAGATATCAAATACGAAATAGAATTAAACAGTTACCACCAGAACACATTTTGTAACAATATATATTTATCGTCGTTTATTTCAGTTTGGTTGTGGATTGTAAAATAACAAGTGTTTTTGTGGACAGTCCTTTATCATGCCCAACTTTTTGTGCAAGATCAAATCTTTGGTTAGTCTTGCTTCTTTTCTCTTATTCCACCTGCATCGACTTCCAATCATTTGATAGGAATCTTTTTTCAGAATTTCACAGAATTTTCTTGTTCTCAACGTTTCCTTAAAAGTGTATTGATTCTTAGATCTTAGAAAAATCTCTTCAGTCACTAAGTATGGTCAAGTTCAATAGAAACAGTCATACGACAGCGGTCTGTGTTGGGGTTGATCATTTAAAAATGAAAGAATGGGTTAATGAATGAATAACTTACTCTTCTTGCATTTTGTCGGGCAGTGATCACTTAAAGAACAAACAGACAAAACAAAGGGGTCAATATAGCATGAGCTTCCATTGTAAACTGACCCACCTCACCAAAAACTTATTTTACAAAGCCAAATTAGAAGTACATGTTGAAAATGTCAGTCCTCTAGCTCCATTGGTGTAGCCTGTCCACGTAATATATGCCTAGCCAACCAGCCAACCAGCCAGCCAGCCAGTCAGCCAGCCGGACTAAGTTGAGAACTGAACAATATATATATATATATATATATATATATATATATATATATATATATATATATATATATATATATATATATATATATATATATATATATATATGTTGATGAAAGAGACAATTCGGGAGTGAAGAGAAAATTTCTGCATTTCGGTGGATGCCAGTCAACATTCCCGCTACCCCAGAGAAAATAATTTGCAGCAGTCCACAGAAAATTTCGCTGTTCATTCATTACAGGTCAAGGAAAGAACCGCTGCAAATTCTTTGTCTGAGATGGAGGCTAGCACCCGTCGAAATGCATCGAAATATGTCCGCAGAATAATAGAAAAAATGCGATTCAACACCTGCTTTCTCTCTTCATCTTTCAATTATGACTTTCATCAACATTCTGTCGGATCACTTCACATCCAAAATTTATCAGTCTTGAGTGAGTGTCCCAATACACCTGTGACGGTACTGATTCATTTAACCAGAATAGATAAATAATCACATTAGGATCCTTAGTAGTAAATATGCGTTGTACCTAAATGTAATAACTTATGCAGATATCATGTACACACATGAAAACACACGCACGTAGACTAACACACAGATATACACTTGCGCGCGCGTGCTGTTTCATGATTCTCATATGTATTGACATATACGTTAATGAGAAAATGCTAATGATTCAAAAAATGTTATCTATGTCTCAGGCTTGTCAGATTGTATTTGATTTTTCTCTTTTTAAATCTAATTTAAACAGTCTAAGAACAAAAAAAAGAACCCAGTCAAATACTTATACAAAATAATCATATCTTATCGTTGCATATCATAGTTCTATAGAATATGCAAAGCCTATTTCTGTCGGAAAATATCTGATATAGCCTAATTTGCATCAATCCAAATAAATAAAAAAACATCAAAAGTGCCGCAATAGTTAGGGTCTGATTCAATCTTATTAGAAACAGTCAACCAAAACTATCACTTTAAGGAACTAGAAGGCTGTAAATTTTATACATTCATTCCTTAAGGTCAGAATATTTTTTTTTTGCTTTTTTTTCACCCCCCCCCCATCAAGTCTTGTATATTGGGGGGTAGTTTTTTGCTAAATTGATACCTTAGTTTGTGTCAACCTGTTTTTTTTTTTTAAATTTCCATAGATCATTAATTGATCACCCCTGACACAACGTGTTGCCAAAAGACATTAGTCGGATGACAGTTTAAATTGGATGACTAAGCAGAAGTAATTCTACTTGTATCATTGACAAAACTATACATTAAAGATTATTATCTGTGTTATGAATAAGGTTGAAGACATTCCTAAAATCTGAGCATAATCTGATTGAAACAAAAGCACAATTAACTACCTAAGATACCCGTCTACGCCGGCTTGAATATTTGAAAAGTAAAAAAAAAAGACACCACCCTCTTCTTGTTCACACAAACATTGTTGCCTAAATGTTCAGTTTTTATAGCAAATTCATACGAAAAAACAAGTCCAACCAAGTCTCAGTATAAATTCTGATAGGCAAGTTTTGGGTGCAGAAGCTCGGTATCATAGTATAATCATAAGACGAAAGCTACGTTAATTCCAGTTCGGAGTCGAATGCAGTATTGAAAATAGGTTTTCCGCCAGAAAATGTTTTTATCTATCTACCTGTCGATCGATCTATCTATATACCTGTTGATCGATCTTCTCTATATACCTATCGATCTATTTCCACTTTATCAACCCGTTGTCTTTTCCTCTGAATATAATCATCGCTTGGTGAGAGGTCAAAATTCAATCACTTCTTCCTCAGCTTCTCGTCCACTTTGAGAATGCTGTAAAAAATAGAATTATTCACCTAAAAACCTTTTTATACTGATATGAAACAAATTGAAAGTATAACTAAGAAATGGAACATTTCTGAACTTTTTTTTCTGGCGGCGCACAAAAAATCAAAAAAAAGATCATTCTCAAGAATTCACATGACAATTTCATTAAAAATCACCCTCAATAAGAACAGTTCATGGATGAGTTCATGGAATAACTGGCTTAAAACTTCCCCCAAGATTGATTGAGTATGCATCCGAATTCAATTGGACTGCGCCTCTGTTTAGGATGTTTTATTGCGTGAAAGACAAATACACATGGTGACACATCTCACTTATGTATACTATATTGGAGGAGGAGAGGAGAAGCAGAATTGGATGTAGCTCCCAAAAGGTGTTTCCTCATTTGAAACAAAAGTTCACACAATCACGTTGCTCATCAGGATGCTTCATTTTTCAATTTGAAGGAAAAAAAAAAGGCCCAGCACATTACACACACGTTCATGTGCAGCTCAAAAACCAACGAACGTAGCTTGATGCAGTTTTTTTTTTAAAGCAAAAGGTAAAGGTCTCTACTACATAATGTTCCAGTAATGAGCACTGAAACAAGACATTTTTTGTCACTGTTTGGATGGTTCTTTTTTTTTTATGGACAGAGATCGTGCGTTTTATGTCTATCATATAATCCAAAGTCAACGAAACATCACGACCGTCAATAAAATTACGATACAGATCAATTGAACAAAGATTTGATGGAAGAAATTTCTTTTGTGAAATTTAGAAAAAAAGAACGTTGATAATTCTGTGGTTACAACTTTCCACTTTTTTAAGAGCACAGGAGCAACGTAAAAAAACTAACATACGGATCCTGATCACTTTACACTCAAGCAAAATTCATTGGAATCGTAGAGCCTATATAAAATAGAAGTAATAGATATTTATTTCTCGCATAAATGAATCACCGTAGCCTGTGTATATACCAGATCTAATTATCTAAAAAAAACATTTTTAAAATCAATTAAAAACAAATTCTTAGCTAAAATTATCAAAAGAAGCATATTTTTTATCGAGAATTATTTCTCGAAATACCAGCAGAAGATTCGGACATTGTTGACCCCAAAATGACCGTAGAGACGAAAAAGAGCACACACTTTTTTTAGATAAAAAAAAACAATAACAAAACGTATTAAGGCGGTAGGTGGTGCTATACTCATGCAAATTTTCAAGTTTGTTGCCTGAAAAATATGACAAGGAGCACCCGGTGACACACTCTCGTAGACACTCGGACACGCAAAGAGAGCAAAATCTGTAGCACACTTGGCTGGTTGGCCAGACCAGCCATTTGTGGGGCAATCATGAATCACATCCACACAGGACGATTTTTCTGCTGTTCTCTTTTAGGACAACCTTGCAACTCAGAAGGACTGTAGATCTCAGAAGGGAAGAGTAACACGCCTGGATAATCACTCGATAGAAACCAATACGTGACCAACGTCTTTTAGCAGTATGCTGCGTTGGGGTGATCAATCAAAAATTGGAAAAAAAGGATGAAGAATAAATAAGTTACCTCAGTAGGATCATTGAAAAAGGGACCAATTCAACATAAACTTACATTGAAAATTGCCCCCCAAGAGGCTATGGAGGAAGTGAATTTTCAAAAAGCAAAAAAAATGTTTTTTGTAGACATAAAGGGTAAATTTTTAAATTTTCAGTCTTCTATACCTCTGTACGTAATTAGAGTCCTCTATACCTCTATAAGGATGTATAACGCGTACAGGCCATACAAATGAAGATTGGTGCGTGATACATATATACACACATGCATACATAGGCAGCCGGCCAGACAATCGAACCGACTTGAAAACCGAAGAAATCTATGTTGACAATTTCGGTTGACGGTTTCTAATAACCGTATGTCTTCGATTTCAGAGTTTTCAATCAACTTTCCCGTAACTGATGATAACCCTATTTATTGACTATCTTATGACGTAACTGAACTATTCGGATTGTGTTCGACCGATATGTTTATTATATATTGCATCTTGAACTATTACGATTGGAAAATGGTCTCATCACGAGAACTAAACTTATTTATTATTAGCGTAAATTGCTAAAACGCCAACAATAGAACTAATCGAAATGCACCTAAGAACCATCGGTTATCGTCTAAATGCACAAATAAATAGAAAAATACTTATCAGATTCTCATTTATGCGAGACAATAAAATGTGTTTTTATTAAAAAAAAAAAAAAAAAAAAAGAAAGAACTCGATTGGTAGCCATCAAATATTTGGCATAATACAGATATGGACAATGAAAAAAAAAAAACTTTCTTAATATTTGGTTGCGCCACCATGACACTAATGTATGTAATAAGGAAACTGCGTGTGATCAATTGGGGTGCCGTTACTATGCATTATCCTGTCAGATATGACCTATCCGAAAGGTTACATCCTAAAAACCACCCTGAAATTGATCTTTTTACGAAGTTACAAATATCATCATCATTATTGCAATCATCATCATCATCATCATCATCATCATCATCATCATGACTTGGCTACTCGAACGAAGATTTTGGTGGTGAAACCATGTCTGTTGAAAGCTCGTTGATCACAGGCTATTTCTTCCACAGTCATTGCAGTAGAAGGTATGGGATTTTCCGTTGTAGTTCGATGGCTTGCTTCTGATAAAAAAAAGGTCTCCAAAAAGAACTTACATCGCCATGTCCCTCTGAGGCAAGCCTCTGTTGTCAACTAACTGTAGTTGTTTCCACAAGAAATTAGTGTCCTTCCTCATTCCACTAGAGATCCCTCAATATTAGTCCCTGCGCAAAGGGGAGAGTCATAGAAAACCGTTTGAAAGTCTTCGTTATCATTCTGCGATTGATTAATCCACCGTCCATCGAACGGGAGCATAGCACTCTGTCACTGGACCACAGGGATCATTCTATAATTCCAAGTAGTTTTTGGAAATCTTTTGCAGCTATTGTAAATGTCTACACCTAACGTATAATAGACTGATAGAAAGATATCAATTCATGAATGAAATCTACCTTCCGAGCCAGATGATTGTCTAAACAATCAGCTGTATTTTCATCAAACGAAATGATAGACACGGTTTTGTTTCAGGCAAAATAAGTCATTCAAGCTGATCCGGTCTGTGCATAAACTTGCAATAGATCATAATATTTGTTGTATAATTATCAAAGAAATGTCTGATATGATACTTTCCAAAGTAATCTCTGAATTTTGCAACTGATTTTGCAGTTGAAGCATAATTGATGTTCTGTTTAAATTTTTAAGTTGAATATCGCACTTTAAGAAATAAAATTTAAAACTTCAAAGTAAACAGGTTTAATCATCACTCAATAGAAACCGTCATGTGGCCAACATCTATCGACAGCATGCCATGCTAGGGGTGATCAGTTAAAAAAATTGGAAAAGAAGTGATCAATAAATAAGCTACTTCACTCGCCTTTTGTTGAACAGTGTTCACTAAGAGAGTTTGAATTTTCAAAAAACAAACGTGGATCCTGGAACAAATTTACTTTGGGTTTAACTTAGCATAAACTTACGCTGCTAAATGAACCCCCTCACTAAAAACCATATTTAGGGGAGGAGAAAATAAAACGTTTTAGTCGACATAATAAGGAGTAAATGATAAGAATTACTGTCGTCTCGCTCCTTTGATACGACCTGTATTCATGACACATACTTACATAGCAACAAGCCGGACTAACTTGAAAACTAAAGAAACCTATTTTCACAGTTTTTGCGACAGTTTTGTTAGACGGTTTGTAATAAGCACAAGATTTCATTGTTTAGTAACCTTTACTGGTAGATTCATTCGATTTGCAGTACACTTGAACAGACGAGAGATCTTGGAGTGAATATTTTAAATGGGAATTTTGATGGAAAATCTTATTTAAGTAGTTGTTTTGCAAATCATAATATATATTGTTAACGGCCTTGTTCACTAGTTCATAAAGATCTCCAACATAAATGTGTGAGTGCATCTGTGTGTGTGTGTGTGTGGTTAAGAGAGATAGAGAGAGGGGGGAGAGTGAGGGAGAGAGAGAGAGGGCAAATGAATGATTGTTTATAAAGTGACCGTTCTTAAAGGAAAGGATTGAACCTAACGCTATCCGGAGTAGCCTGCCGTAATAAGCATTATATTATAATTCACTAAATGTCCGTCTGTCTGTCTGTCTGCCTGTCTGTACTCGTCTACCACAAAAACTGCTTGATATAAATCCACAAAATTTTCTGTGGGTACGGATTCGATTCGCGGGAAGTGTTTTCAACAAATCACTTTTAGAAAAACATTCCCAAAAATATGTTTTTAGGGGGTTTAAAATCAGGGGGTGGGGCTATTTGTATGATTATTCACCAATGATAAAAATACTTTCTGATGACGTAATAAGCGAATATTTTTTATTCTATTTTCTCAGTTCAATCCTCGGAGATAAGAATGTGACGTAATAAGCGAATATCTTTTTATTCTTTTTTCTCTCAATTCAATCTTCGGAGATAAAAATGCGTTCTTAATGCAGAAAGAAGCCAAATCGTTTTTTTACCTCACCTCATATCCCAATCTTTACTTGGTTGTACATGAATACATTGAATAGCAGCATTTTGATTTGTGCACGTTTTGATGTCGTACGATTAAGGTACATTTTCCAAAACGGAAAATTTGGTGTTCAAAGGTTATGTTGAAATACATCAAAATCCAAAGGAATTAATCACGGGGAAGGTTAATTTTCACCTCCACAGATAAAAATCAGGGTCTGGGGTAATGTTTTTTAGTTTTGGTTGTCAAAATCCTAGGGAATTTCTTCTTTTACTTTTAGGGGGTAAAAAGAGTGGAGTGTTATTTCTTGGGGTCCTGATTGATAGCTTATTTGTGTCCAGGTCAAAATACAAAGGGAATTTTTTTCCATCTTCAAGGGTCGAAATCTAGGAGAATTTTTACTTTTCGTTCACTTTATAGAGTCAAAATGAAGTGGGAACACTCTTTTTTTAGCATTAAGCCCTACTTTCTTCTACCTCAAACCCAACACCCAATTTTCTAACATTAGCCCCCTTTTTTATAGCCCACTTTTCCTTTACATTACGCTCCCATTCTTAACATTATACCTCTCTTTTTAAAGTTTCTACTATTATTTGATATAAGTTTCTACTATTATTGATAAAGAGGGCTTTTTAAAAATCAGTCACCCTGCTCTTTGGAGATCAGCCCTACTTTTTTCAACTCTACCCCCCCCCTCATTAGTCCCTCTTTTCTGTAACGGTTTGAAATAAGGTATCAAATCAATTTTTATCTGATTTACATTCATCTATCTTTCTACTTCTTTTTTGGACAGCAATTAACACCGCCCGTTTTTTAGTCTAGTGTAAAATAAATTCTGCCTTCCTGAACTATGGCTTCGAAGTATTTCAATATTATATTTTAGTATTCCAATAACTTTTCTTCATTGTTGTCAACTAGAATATTTTATATCTAAACGTAGATATACTATTCTAGATAAAAAGTTCTATATTCTGTAATCTAAAATACATTTTTTAATCAGTTTTTTGAAAGCTACTGATCCAAATAGCTTCGAACCTCGTGTGCTGATCAATATATATGGCGAAAATCAACTTCGTACAATGATCAGTTGCCGGATTGTCTCGGTGCACACATACACACAAATACACAGAGATGTCTCGAATTATAACTGAATTATACTTAAATGTGGGAATTTGAGTTCATTGACAATTCAAGAACAATCAACCATAAAAGGAAAAGAAGGGAAGCAATACATTGATTGAAGAACCAGTTTTTATTGAATCATCTGATCGTCAATTTTGCTATTTGTTCCGAGAATTATTTCCAATTTCAACTGTCTCTGCCTTTCAAAATTTACGTCACGTTATTCTTGTATCATCTCAATCAGAAAAAAAATATTTTCACATTTTTTATGTAATTGCAGCATCGTCAAACCCCTTCTATTAATGGAGTTGACTTTATTATTCTATCCTGACAACACCGACGTTAAATTCAGACTTTCAGTTACGACTAAAATTATTGAAGCTAGAAGTTATTCAATTTAAATGATGAATAGAGAGAGAAAGCAAAAGGGAGAGACACATTCTATTTTTCATCAATCAACGAAAGATAGAAAGAAAAAAAGAAAGAGAAAAAGAAAGAGAGGAATGAAGAATGGAAGAGAAAATAGAAAGCTATGGACACTAGATCGAATTATTTCTTGTCACTAACCAGATTTTTGCTTTAGAATTCATTACTTTTTCATTCCTTTTTTTCTCTATTGTTCTTTGTCCTAATCGCCCATTATAGAAACTTGAAATTTTGCACACACACTCTCCTCAACGTGCAGAGAAAACAATTTTTTTAATCATTTGGACTAGTGGCTAGAATAGTTATGTTTTTCTCTCTTTGTATTTGCCTTTTGTATATTGTTGCACCAACTAAGTCAGAGTTGAGTTTGACCTTGGTGCAGCCAGTATTGTCTGATACATTTTTCCCGAATTCAACCTTTGGGGACGATTGTCTTTTTTTAAATTTTTTTCATTTGTTTTCGAAAATGATGATTCAACGCCAAAACATGACATGAAGTAGACTAGAAGGCACCCAGCGAGAGCAAACCACTGCCAGCTCCATTGTCAGGGGAACTGGAATTAATCAATCTTTCCATAGCCTACAGCAAAATATCATCGAAATTCATTGATGACTTTTCGAGATATCATGAGGATAAACATGGAATTCTGGCGACATTACACGGTTTGAGGATATAACTACGCCATAAAGGAGATCTGCTCTGACTGGATCTGCCTTAAAATCAGTTTTTCTGGTACCTTATCGTCCACGCCTTCACAGAATTTCATACAAATTCATTGAGAACTTTTGGAGATATCGTGTGGATAGTCATGAGCGTATACATAAATACAATAGAAAAACAAAGCGGAAAAACAACTCTAAATCGAAAAATTATTCCTGAATCCGCCCCAAATACTATCATCATTGCCCAGGCTTTCACAAAATGTCATCGAAATCCATTGAGAACTTTTAGAGGTATCGAATGGATACTCATGAGCGTATACCTTGATGGAATTTAAAAAAAAAACAAAAAAAACAGCAAAATATCTCCTAATTAATTCACGTCTATCTTAGCCCATAGCCAAACCTTCCATAAAATCCCATTGAAATTCATTCAGTACTTTCGGAGACATCGAATGAACTTCGTTGACAGAGGTAAATGAATATAGGCTGACTTTTATTTGGAATTTCTTGATCAAAATTTTATTGTAAGTTTCTTAGAACTGATAAGCTTGTAATTTTTTTTATTGAGTTTCATACATTTTCATCTTTTGAGTGTATGCGTATTTTAATGCTGAATACATATTTTTAATATACATTGTATACGGCGATGCCTATAGAGATGTTTTTATCTAATAATAACAAAACGTTTATCAGGTCTCTTTCTATAGAAAACACAAAGTCGTCAATGGCCGTCCCTAGAGAATAAGTCTGGAAAAAACAAAAAGATTATTGGTTGCTGAGGAGGTTATAAGAACAAGACTTGATATTTTAAGGAAAACACGAGAGAATACGAAAAAGTGGCTATAGAATAACTAATTCTGACATAAGACGATTTCCGAGCCTAACAACTTCAAGGTTGATGAGAATGAAAAACGATTTGAAATCAGTCTATCAGCTTGTAAAATATTGAAGAACTGGGAAATTTTCAGACAATGAAAAAAAAGCCTATTCCTCATTACAATAAAAGCCCATCCCTGGAAATGACGCCTGAATCGTTTGGGCAATGTTGAGGTTCACATCGTCATTTACCTCTGTCAACGAAGTTGAAAAGAGGTATTTGTATTTGATTGCGTCTGTTTGTTCGTCTGTCCGCAGAAGTACTGAATGAATTTAAATAAAACGTTGTGGCAGTGTGGACAATGGGGTAAGAAAGATATTGTATAAGTTACGGGCGGATCGAGAAATTCTTTTTTGACTGAGAGATATTTTTCCGGTTTATTTTTTTTTTTCAATTTCATTCATGAATACGCTCAGGGCCTTACACACGATACATCAAAATTGTATCAATGAATTTCAATGTGGCTGGTCATCAGAATACGGGAGAACTGATCAAATTCTGGAGCAGATCCATGCCCAATTATCTCTCTTATGGTTTACTTATGCATCCGAACCACATAATATCGCCAAAATGACGTCATTGTCCACACTATATCTCTGAAAGCTCTCAATGAATTTAAATGACATTTTGTTGAACAATAGGCTATAGAAGGAATTTCTGACTGGATCCATACGCAATTGCTTCGCTTGATAATGGTGTTGGTAGATATATGCTCTCTCCGGATGCAATCTTTCATTAATATTTTTTAGTTTCTTTTATCTCCTAAAACTCTATTTCCAAAGCAAATCATGTTATATGACAGATCTTTGTTCTGATGAGTTCATAGCTAGGAATCTTTTCCTCGCCGTTTCACGACTTTTGTCTTTGTTGTCTGTCGAGATGTTGTTCAATGGATTTTCTCGTATTGTTTTTCCACCATGTTTCTGTCATTCGACTTGGAATAGAACTTTGTCTTGCACTGTTTTATCTGCCAATTCACATCAATACGTGGTTGCCCATGGCTAAAGATACTCTTTCACCAAGCCTTTGAAAAAAGTCTTTAAAAATAAACTTCCCCCTCTCTATCCCCCCTTCTTTCATTCTATCGTAAAAAGATCATTCCTAGATAAACAACTTGAATCTCTGGCTTGGGTGACTTATTGGCTGGGATAGCTGGAGTAGAAGTAATGCTGCTCCTGCGTTGCTAGTCAGGTCTTTGCTGGGCTCTAATAATCAATTTAGGTAACTGGTATGCGCAAGCTTACAATTAGACAGGTTCTTATCTTTTGAGGGTGTTCCAGGGCTTGACAAAAGGTCTGTCTCCCTCACGTCCTTTCCTCATCATCCTCTCTCTTTCACGCACACACACACACACATGCACACACACACACACACACACACACACACACACACACACACACACACACACACGAACTATTTGAAAATGGTTGATTTCTCCTGAAACCGAAATTCAATTCCTGCTTATCAGCACAGTTGAAAGAGAGTAATCCTTTTTGCCTTTGGATCCAATATTACAAACGGTCAGGGAATACGACATTTGATTCTACCAAGCGTGGGTTCTACAGTCATCTGCAATTTACATCTGGTTATCAACTTTACAGTTTTTTTGGTTTTTAACTTGTAGTCGTGTATTGTCATCAAAAGATCGTTGTAGTGAGATAATTGTTATCCATATATTTCTGATGACATTTATCATCAAAGTCATCATCTTTCTACAGTCCGTCGTTGGTCGTAGACCTTCCCAAGATTTTCCAGATCCCTCTATTGTGGACGTTGCGGAGCTAGTCACATATGATCTCTAGGTATCCACGTAAAGCAGTTGCTTGAAATTCTTGCTACATGACTAGCCCATCACCCTTTGAGTTTTCTAATGGATTATACCACTCTGACTCCTATTTTTTTTTCTCTATATTGTTTTGTGATCTCTCCTTGAGATGTTGAGCTTGATTCTCTCCTCGGCATGTTGCATGGTTCTGGGTTTAGGGCGAATCTTTTGGTTAGGTTTCAGCACCTCAAGTGACCATCGGGATGATATATTGGCTGCAAACCCGTCTTTTTATGTTTTAAAGTGATTCTTCGCTTGACTTCTTTTGAGGATTTCATGGACATTTGTTGTCCTTGGTAGATGTTCTTCTTCTTTCAGCTCTGCCTTTTCGATTTTAATCGTCGCCTCTTCGTCTTCAACATGTTTGTCATATTGAACATTGCATTTCACTGAAGTTCATTTTATGTTTTACTAAAAGTCATGCGAACATCAACTTTCTTGCTTTCTTCGTTCAGTTTGTCCATGTCTGTGGATCCATAGAGATCACATATGAATCCGTGGCCGGCAAAAAGTAACAAATTCAGAAAATATTGGCTCTGCAACGCCCTTGATAGTGAGGTCTTAGGAAGGTCTATACCCAACGACGCTAAAAGATTGCTGTCGATGATGATAGTGATGATAATGAAATTACCCCTATTCCATACTACAATAGAATAAGGTTAATCATTCGACTCTTTTGTGCAAAACCTTTGTCATCTGTCATTTACATCTGGTTGTCAACTTCAGAGTTCTTGGATTTTCAACTTGGAGCCCTCGATCGTGAGGGTGCATTGCCATTGTTGGATTGATAAAGAGATGATAAGTACCCATACACTCACGTTGCTATTAGTGTCCAACAATAATAGTGGTTGATAGAATAACATCTGAGTTTTTCAAAATAATGGCTGCTTCAACTGTGATAATTTCGAAAGAAAATCTGACTATTTGGAAAAAAAACAAAACAAAAAACAAATAATGAAAGTGATGTGCCAAGATATTTATTGTATAGCATTGAGTCAGTGATGGCGAACCTTTTTAGCTGGGTGTGTCGAAATTTTTATTTTTTAAAAATAATCCTCTCATTGGAGTGTCTCTTAAAGTGAGATTGCGAAACCAGCAAAAAAATGAAATAATAATAATATCCCTAGTTTCACAATTCATGTACTGATGTTTAATAAGCTTGTAACACTGACCATAACTTCTAGTTCGATTCCCGCTGAGTGCCCTGATACCTTGGCTTTGTGTCAAACTAAGCTAAGCCTAGCAAATATTAGGGTGTTCAGAGAGTATTCACATATTTTCGTTTTTGGAAAGTAATAACGTATTTTCAAATTTGAGTCACTGACTTTAAACCTTTCAAAACACAACTGATATTTACAAGCCTTCACTGCATCAGGATATACTCCAGAAATGTCTTTTATTGCCTGCATAGCAATATTAAACTTTTGAATTTCGTACAGTATGCAAATGGCGAATGTGCTGCTTTTTAAAGACTATATCCTCCATGGAATTAGATTTTACTATACACTAAAGACAATGCACTGCCGGAAGGAAGAGATAATGAACTTGAGCCAGACGTCGTTTCTTACAATCTAACCGTGGTCTTGCTTTAGTTAATTGTTTTATAATTCATAGAAGTAAAATACGTAATTACCTCCCGAATAACAATATAAATTCAAGCAAAATATACTTGATACTTACCAAGTTATACAGCTGAGACAAATATCTTAAACTTTTAGGATCCTTTGTCAATTTTACCGAGCTTTTTAAAACATGATATTCCAGGGAGACCTTTTTTCAAACTTCTTTGCGATTCATCTAAAAGCCCACAGCGTGTCACCTAGAAGCAACAACGTATCACTTAGAAGCCCACAGCGTGTCACCTAAAAGCCTGCAGAGTGTCACCTAAAAACTCACAGCGCGTCACCTAAGAACTCACAGCGCATCACCTAAAAAATTACAGCATGTCACCTAAAAGCCTACTGCTTATTCGATTCTCTAAAATTCCTAAACGTTTACGTTTTCATTTAGATGTTTCCACCTAGATAATTTACAGTACTCTTCGGTTGTCCCGTGTGAGATAGACATCTTTTTGGCATTTGTCTTTATTATTGTGATTTCAATAAATTTTTAAGGGTGAATTGTATCTATATATCTTCAATTAATCATACGAAATTAGCTTTCTTTTGAATTTCCGAATTATCATCCATCATATCAGTTTCAATGAGATAATCCTTTACTCTTAAAGATGCTGTTCACAAAGGAAATCAGACTATTGTTTTTGTATGGTTTCAAACTCTCAAGAACATCTATTTTGCATTTGGAATGGCAAATCGCTCAGTGCGACATTCGTTCCAATGATATAAGCCAGAATGCTGACTCTTAAGGACGCCGTGAATCAATTGTTGGAAATGAGAATTTAACGGATGTTATCAAAACTAATACAAAGACAACTGTTCGATATATAGCTCAAAATTTACAGATTTCCAAAGAAATAAACGGCCATTTCATGTGGGACAACTCAATGGGAATGCATACAGATCTATACACACATAATTACGTGTGCAAGGGTATGTGCGTGTTCTTGTGGAAACTCGATGATTGTTGGCCGACCCTTATTTGAATCTGATACTGAAAAGAGCAAATGTGAGAACGGCATTAATTTCGCTGATGATGGCTCTCTTCAGGCTCGCTTGCACGGCAACCCGCCAAGATATAAGTGTTAACCCCCCACACAACTACACACCTATCAAAGGAACAGCGTCCATTTTAGCGCTGTATTAGAAACTGTCATCGGAAAATGTCATCAATAATATCAACATGGGTTTCTTTCACTTTTTAAATGGGTCTGGCTGGCCATGTACGTATCGTGCCTACAGGACGCATCAATGGAGCTAGAGTGCCGGAAATTGAAACATTTACCTCTTATTATGTCTACAATAAACGAGATTTGTTTTTAATCCACACCTTAATATGTTTTTATTTTACAATGTAAGTTTATGCTAAATGATTTCAGTTTGCAATATAAGTTTATTCTCAATTAGTTGCATGTCTGCGTCTGCTTGTTTTTTTTATTTTTTGTAAATGATTTGATTTAAGTAATTACCGCCCAATAAAAGGTGAGAAAAGTAACTTATTCTACCACTGTTTTAATCATCATCCCCAACACGGCATAGTGACAAAATACGTCTGTTGCATGACGGTTTCTATTCACTGCCTAACCAGACCTGTTTCTGCTTTCTGTCTATTATTTTTCCGTTTTGTTTTTTTTTTTCTACACTTTGTTTCATTCCTTTTTATTTTCTCACTTTTCCCCCTTTCCTACACGAAAACCTTCTCTCTTGCTCAGTGGATTACATATTTCCTTGATAAAATTCAATGTCGCAAAACTGATAGATGGGAAAAGTAATGATGGGAGATAGCATTTATTTCCGAGTCCAAGATGACATGAGAGAGAATTGAAGACAGAATAACTGCGTTCCTTTGATTACAAACAGGCCGCGAGGAAAAGTGACAAATTATTTGCTGATTAGCGAGAAAAAAAGTCTCTACTTCATATCAGATTCAATATGAATCCTGACAGCTCTTAAATGGCAATCCGAATATGCATGTTTGGGTTATAGAGATGTCAACTCGGGCATCTAACATGTATAATCTATGATGTTGATAAGACGTGTAATTGTGAACGTCTACGTGTACATGATCACTCATCAAATAACACATACATATGGATGTACGTGATCAAAGGAGAAAAATGTATACATACATACTGCTCAGTGAATACGCGTGTGCGTGTGCATGTGCACGTGTTTAGGCCTGTGTGTGTTTATGTTTGCCAGCATGTATATACTTCCTTTATTGCTTGTATATTCATTTCTAAGGTTTCTTTTGATTCCTCTGTCCATCTGTCTGTATCTCTCCCCCTCCGTCTCTCTCCATATATATATATATATATATATATATATATATATGTATGTATTCTACATTTCTTCTCTATTTCCCTTCTTCTTCGATATTAAACTGAATATGCTGACTCACTGAACTTGTAAGCTCTCATGAACTTCCTCTTTTTCGTCGTGTGTTCATTTAACCTCATTCACGGTAACAGGTCTCAAATCTAACATTTTGCTTTTGGTTACCAGGCATACTTGTCCAATTTGGTCATCTTGGGACCTGGTAGAGGTTTGAGCCTAAGAAAAGTGTCCAAGTGAAAGTTTATCTGAAGGGGAGAAACAAATACAAAGTTGTTATTTTTTTGTTTTGTTTTTCAAACATGATTCAAATTGCTATCACTCTATATATCATTATCAATATTTATCATTTGGCTTCATTCTATATCATATTGAATTACTCAGAATAAGGAAGATCTGATACAAGTCTGTTGGGCATCCAGTGGAAATTGTACTATTAAGTTTCCAACTCTCCTCCCCTCTTTCCAACATTCCTCTTCTCATTCCTCCCACTTGTTCACTTCTTCCTCTTCTTCACTCCTCCCACTTTTTCACTTCCCACTGTTCTTTATATCTCATACTTTTCACTTCTCCCTTTACTTCACTTACGCCTGTTCATCTCTTCTTTCTGTTTTTCACCACCCCTTCTTCCTTACTTCTCCCACTTCCTCACTTCTCCTTCTCCCCCTTTTCACTTCTCTTTGCTCCACTTTTCTCTGTTCTCCACTTGCACTTTTTCACTTCTACCCTTTCTCCACTTCTGCATCTTCTTCACTTCTCCCTTTTCTTCACTTCTCCCTACTCCCCACATCTCCTCCCTTTTCACTTCTTCTGTCTCATCTCTCTACTTCACTCCTCCCACTTCTTCACTGTTCCAAATTCTCTACTTTCTCCTCTTTTTCGCTTCTCAATATCCTTCACTTCTAATTCTCCTTCACTTCTTCATTCTCCCTTTCTTCTCTTTTCTTTCTTCTTTAGTTCACCTTATTCTTCTCGTCTCTCGTCTCTCGTCTCTCTCTCTCTCTCTCTCTCTCTCTCTCTCTCTCTTTTACTTCATATCTACTTCTTTCTTTTTCCCTTCACTTCCCCTCATCTTCTTCTTTCCCCTCTCCTTCATTTCTTCTTCACTTCACATTATCTTTCACTTCTCTTTCTTCATTTCTCCTCTTATCTTTACCCTCTCCTTTTTCAGTTTCCCCTACTTCACTTCCTTTTCTTTCGCTTCTTCTTCTTCTTCTTCTTCTTCTTCTTCTTCTTCTTCTTCTTCTTCTTCTTCTTCTTCCCAATCCTTCACTTTTTTTTCCTTTCACCCTGTATCTTCCCAATGGAATCCACCACGCAATACTAAAACAAACCTTTGATCACTAAGTCTTCTTCCACTCACTTTCCCAATCTCTTCCTTTTTATATCTCTATCCGATCTCTTCATTCAGTTGTGTGTGTGTGTGTGTGTGTGTGTGTGTGTGTGTGTGTGTGTGTGTGTGTGTGTGTTAGTGTAGTTGCTTCCGTGTGAGCTTATGTCTGATCGCCTATGTGTGTGTGTCTCTCTCAATATCTTAAGTCACTTGTCGATGAATCTTCTTTTCCTACCTACTCATCTCCGTGTGTGTGTCCTCCACCTGCACACCTGTCCAATAACCTACCAACCAACTAACCAACCTACCAACCAATCAACCTACCTACCTACCTACCTATCACTGCGTCTGGTCGAGCTGGGTTACTTTGACACGTACTAAATTTACTCTCGCTTCCCAGCGCCGACATTTTGAACAGGCTGCATCGATCTCGTCTGCCTATTTTGTGAAACTGCTAGGAACGACTGAAAGTAAGAATGCCACGTGAGAGGAAAAGGTTGTTGACGTGGATAATCTTAGTCTCACTTAAACTCTAAGGTGACACCATAAGTGAGAGATCGGCATCATCTTCGAAATATTTGTTATCAGCATCAGCGTTGGAAGTTGAGTCAAACTCCTAAGGTGTTTTGACACACCTAACAACAATGACAATTTCATACTTCTGAGTGAGACTAAAAAGTGAAAAGTTTGAAATGATGGATTGAGAGAGAACGAAAAAGATGGATAGATAGATGGATAGATAGATGGATAGATAGATAGATAGATAGATAGATAGGGAGGGAGAGAGAGAAATTCCTACGTCTCCTATCAACGGAAAGAAAAAAGAGAGAGAGAGAAAATGAAGAATAAAAAGAAAATGAACAAGAAAGAGAAAAAGAGAAAGAAACAAAGAGAAAGAGAGAAAGGAAAAGAAAAATAATGAGAGAAATGAAATGGAAAGCCACTTTTAAGCCAACAATATCTAATGGCTTCAAATTATATCTAGAATTATCTAGATCTTCCTGTTATTTATCAAGAAAAATATCCAAGTACTACTTTTCAAAGTTCCCTTCCATGGCCACATTTTAAGAACTTTTCCAGTTAAAGGAAAAAAGTTTTTACAAAAGTCGGAATATTTTTAAACTTATAATGAGCTTTTGTCTGATAGGTTTTTGAGCCTAAGGCGACAAGTCTTGTTTTCTTTTTAAAAAAATCTTGAGTGATACTCTGTTGAGCTTGGCACTCAAAAAGAGAAGACTATATCAGATTTACCTCGGCCCGACGAAATTAAGACCTGAAATCTTTTCAAAATGATCATGATAATAATAACCGTCGCAATTGATGTTATAAGTTATTTAATTCCCTCCGATTGATACTAATTTTATAGAGTGAATTGAAAGTTTTATTCAGTATTCGAAATCATGTTTCTCTGGGAAGATTATTTATTGCCCATGAAACAGTGTTTTATCAAAAGCAAACGAGCTTTTACGACGGTTGAAAAATACTTAAATCAGTCTTGATTAATTGATTGATTGATTGATTGATTGCTTCACACTGAAATTGATTTCGTTGGAGACCAATTACCATAAAGTCTTGTAAATACATTAACACTCTAGTGGTTTGTCATTTTCCAAAAAGTATTCTGAGAAACTGTCCCTATGCTCCAACAATTGTTTTCACTCTTTTTTTATTCATGAGTCAATTCCCTGAACTTCAGATCATATTAAATATCCTCAAACGCATCTGGCTTGACCGGATGGTCGGTAGGCACTTTTATTCATTTATCTATTTATCATCATCATCATCATCATCATCATCATCATTATTATTATTATTATTATTAATAATAATAATAATAATAATAATAATAATAATGATAATAATAATAATAATAATAATAATAATAATAATAATAATAACAACAACAACAACAACAGACCACAGACCACAGTACTACGGGGAACTGCACGGATACTGAGGAAGATGCTAGAGATATAAGGACTGCAACGAATTGTAGCCCTGACATGATTGGTGAAAGAGAGAGGAGACGTTAGCTGAAGACCTGAGGAGACTTAATGTCACTCAGCCTTCAGCGATAACCACTGGGCAACCGGTGTGAAACTGTAAATAGCAGAATTACTGCGACCTATGAGTACTAGGAGAGGAGGGCTGGAGACTTGAGGAGACTTGCTGTCACTCAAACTCCAGCGGTTACCACCAGGCAACTAGTGTAAGATTGCACAATAATAACAATAACAGTGACCCAACAGAGGAAGGGAAATGAAAGCAGAAATGTAAACCACTGCACTAGCATGATAGTTGAAAGAGAGAAGAGATGTTGGCTGAAGACCCGAGGAGACTTATTGTCACCCAGCCTTCAGCAATGACCACTGGGCAACCGGTGTGAAACCGTAAACTGCAGTATTACAGTGGCCTATGAGAACTAGGAGGGAAGGGCTGGAGACTTGAGAAGACTTGCTGTCACTCAAACCCCTGCGGTAACCACCAGGCAACTAGTGTGAGATTGCAAAATAATAATAATAATAATAATAATAATAATAATAATTATAATAATAATAATAATAATATGCATTTTCACACCAATTAGCTTGTGGTCACCCATTGAGACTGATTGACAGCAAGTATCCTTAGTCTCGAACTCCTCTCTTCCAATGACGTGGATTACTGTTTCACACAAGTTGCCTGGTGATTATTGCTGACTTGAGTGATTCTCCTCAGATTTCCAGCCCTACGCTCATATCGTCCCCATCTATCACAACAGCGCTGTGTGTAGTACCGTCTCCACCGGGCCCTTTTTTTTTTTTGGCCGTTAACAGTAGGGGTCGTAGATATCATATTTCAAGTAGTCTCCACAGTATTCGTGCGGTCCCCAGTAGTTCAGTGGTCTGTAGAGTCTCAATCCTTCCTCTTATCCCCAGTTCCTCCAATCAATCAGTGTCCTTGTCATGGTTCCGAGTGCACCTAATATTACTCATATTAACCTGTCTTTCATCTTCCAGACCTCTTCGGTTCCCTTGCCAGGCCCTGATTTCTCTCTTGTTTTCCACCCTCTTTTGCATTTACTTTGTGATCCTCAGGCACAGCTACGTCTGTTATTCAGCAGGTTCTCCTTCCCTTGTCCACGATTACCAGTTCTAGTCTTCTCGCTTGGATGGTGTGGTCAGTTTGGACGTCAAAGTCTCAGAGTAATTTATGGCCTTTATCTTCCTGGGTTTGTGATTATACCATTAGTCCGCATGGTCGAATCCTATTCGTTTTTTTAGTTTCGTCTGTATCACTGTTACTATCCTGTCGTATCTATTTTTTTAACTCATTCAGGGTTAGTTGACTACATTGGCTAGTAACGCGGTTAACGTCTGACCCCTTTCTCTACATTTGCTCTCCGATTTGGTTCGGTCGATTCTCGCCTTGATATAGTTGGTCCTAATGCATTTGTTTTCGGCTGCCGTCATGAGCAATTCTGTTTCTTTCATTAGGTTTCCTTTGCATAACCATGTTCATGATCTCTCCTCTGTGTAATTTTGTACCTGTCTTTTGAATTGCCCGTATAGTTTTTTCCTATTCCCATTTTTTTCCTTGTCTGCTGTGCTGCTCCTTTGTTTGTGACTGTTTGTTGTTGTTTATTGCACTGCTTCGATCACTTGTTAAAATGTCTTTACTATTTTCTTGAACATACTTTTCTTATCCTGTTTTGGCCTTTTGGACATAGTTTTCTATACTGATGAGACCTCTACTGCCTTCTTTCCATTTTATATACAGTCTATCTGTGTCATATATGCAGTATCAAGTCTCAAGCATTGTAATAAGCTTTCTCGTTCGCCGATCCATTGATTGGAGTTCTTCCTTTGTCCATCTAAGGAATGGACCTGCGTATCTTACTACCGATACTACCCATATCTTCAATCCCTTTATCAGATTTCTGCTATTTAGCTTGGTCTATTTTATTTATCATCCTAAGGTATTCTTTTCTTATTTTCTCTTTCATTTCTTCCCATTTTATCGCGTCACTTTTGAGAACTCCCAGGTATTTATATCAGTCCTGTGGGGGTCAATGCTCTGATTTTTTGTTGTCTGGTATTTCGATTCTTTCAGCTGCGGTGAGCTTCTCTCTGTGCATGACCATTTGAACGCATTTTTCTGTTCCAAAGCCCATCCCAATATCGTTGTTGTATTCTTTCACTTTGCTTAACAACGTTTCGAGCTCTTCCCTGTTCTTTGCAAATATATTTATGTCATCCATGTATATGAAGCAGTTGACTTTTCCCTTCGTTTTTGAGTATTAGTATCATCTACTGTTTTTCAGGATCATGTTGAGTGGTAACATGGTTGGAACAAATAGTACTGCGGACAGAGAGTCTCCTTGGAAGATTCCCATTTTTATACTTACCTCTCCTTAGTTTTCCCCGGTAGCTGATGTCTACTGTCCAGTTTTTCATAGTTAGCTATGGATCTCACCACTGCTTGACTGATTTTTGATATCCTTAGGCATTCGTGTATCCTGCTATCTGGGAACATGCCGTATGCTTATTCATTATTATTATTATTATTATTATTATTATTATTATTATTATTATGACTATTGTTGTTGTTGTTATTGTTGTTATTGTTTTTGTTGATATTATTATTATTATTATTATTATTATTATTATTATTATTATTATTATCATTATTATTATTATCATTATTTTAAATATGTTCAATGTTTAGTTGTGTAAATTACCTGACACCCAATGTATTTTTTCGGGTGTTGCCTGTAGTTAAAGATAAATTCCCGTATCTTTTTTTTCAAATTAAAATCGTCTTCAGGTAAACATACTCACAAAGGAAGCGGAAGGAGACATAACATCGCTCAGGTTATTTTTATCATTTATTATTAAATAATTGTTTCCAGTTTATAACAGCAATATATTAGTCATATTTCCCGAAAATACGCAATAGCTCATGCGTGTAAACGTAAATATCAACTTTCTATCAAAGTCAATAATTGAACAAGCGTCAAATTTTGAAGTCATGTAAAAAAATCAATTTAAGAATAAACATTGTCAGAATAAGTCCTATTTATGATATCACATACAGTTTCCACTAAAAAAGATTTGATATAAAGTAACAAAACATCTAGAAATATCTAAACTCTGGAGAATTTAGATGTAATTATTAAACCTGATTAATAAGACCTGAGAAAGGTTAAACAAACTTTTTTTCTATAATAATTAGAGGAGCATTTTAGAATGGGTATTGTGGAGAAGTACTGATGCCAATTTTCAAGTCAGTTGATGGAACAGTATGACCAGAAGCACTGGAACACAAAAACAAACACATGCATGTAAAAAAAGATAGAACCTTTCGACACCTTTGATGGCTACGGTTGTTCAACTTTCATTTTAGGTCCGTAGTAAAACGTTTCTGTC